>JABFPB010007951.1:0-10532 GCA_022817645.1 Ceratoteleas bidentatus | reverse complement strand
AAAACAATGAAACAATGATCCTTTTACTCCCTTATTAGGTATATCTGAATTGATATAACCTCGAACAAATCTCATCATTTTGCAATGGAAAATTGTATTGTCAAAACATGAGAAAAATGAATGTTGAAAAAGTTGGCCATAACATTGCAATTCACTAAATAAATAATTCTGTTTTTAATTTCTTTATCAATTGTCAGTAACATGGATAACTCTGAAAAGCTCTTAAAATTAGGACTGTGGTTTTTAGAGTTTTTCAGGGTTTTTCAGCCTTGTCAATTCTTTATGACCTCTGAAAATCTCTGAACAATTCTGAAAATCTCATAATTTTAGAGGTTTCCAGAGTTTTTCAGAATTATCAACTCTACTAGGGTTCTCTTGGCTTTTCAGTTTTGACTGCCACGTGGAAAGATTAACATAATCGCAAAATGTTGGGCAGAAAACAGAGTTTGAAAGGCGAGCCTGTCTTGGCCGATTATGGCCCCGAAGAGTCCCTCAATGAAAGTGCCGATATCGAATGGGTTAATAAGGTAAAAATTGAGACATTTCCCGCACAACAAATCAATTCTTTATCCAATTAAACAATATTTATGACTGCCATTTGTTGGTTTATTTACAGATGTGGGTGCGAAGGCTTATGAGATCTTGTGCTTTAGTTTCGTTAGCGTCGGTATGTCTGAACACGCCTAAAACATTTGAAAAAGTTCCAGAATTGCAGTATGTCACGTTCTTTTCGGACCTCTTTGTAGCCTTTTTGTTTACCGCGGAAATGTTTGCGAAAATGCACATACGTGGAGTTATGAAGGCACGTTACCCTTCACTATCATCAAGCAGTTCAGTATGTGTGCTAAAATTGGTCGAGTAGTCATTAGCCAACAACTAATATCAACGTTCTTCTAGCGGGACAAGTCCTACCTGAAAGACCACTGGTGCCAGTTTGACGCAAGCATGGTCCTGTTTATATGGATATCAATAATTTTACAAACGTTCGAAATGTTCGGCCTACTCGTCAACTTCAGCTACGCTTCGATACTGCGCTGTCCGAGACCGTTGATCATGATCAGATTTCTCCGCGTCTTTCTGAAATTCTCCATGCCTAAAGCGAGAATCAATCAAATCTTCAAGTAAATGAGAAATCCTGCAAAAAATATTCAGAGAAATGAATAGAAATTAATTCAGAATGAAAAAATGAATTCCTTCGAGGAAAGCTTTCGAATTTGATTTTTATTCTAGATTCCATTCTATTCTGTTGCAGTGATTTGTTGATGTTTTTAATGCCAAATATTGAATCCTTGAAAATGAATTTGTTTTTGTTCAATCTCTATTCAACTAAAGGAACTGAATTCTTTTCTATTCGTTTCAGTTCCAATCAAATAGATGTTTTGAATATTTCTAATTCCTTAATTGGCATTCATCATTTATACAAATATTAATTTCACTACAGACGATCGAGCCAACAAATATACAACGTGACACTCTTCTTCCTCTTCTTCATGTCTTTGTATGGACTTCTTGGGGTGCAATTTTTCGGCGAGCTCAAGAACCACTGTGTCCTAAACACGACGAATCCGAATTACGTCACAATTAATAGTTTAGCAATCCCCGACACTTTCTGTTCGACTGATCCGAAGTCGGGGTACCAGTGTCCCGAAGGAATGAAGTGTATCAAATTGGAGATGTCGAGGTACATCATGGGGTTCAATGGTTTTGACGAATTCGGTGAGTGGATGAATAGAATATTCATCTGAATGAGATTCTTCCTTTACCTGAAGATAGTGTAGTTAGAAACATCAGAGATGCTTAAGAATAATTTCGCGAAATCTTGGTTTTGCTTGATTCTACTTTACTATATTTTAGTGTTGAATTTTGTTCTTAATTATGAAGATAGTAAAACTCGGAACATGATTTTGTATGTGAAGAATGTATAAAGCGACTATTTTGCACTGTTAGGGTAAGAATTAAAATTTGGCTCAAAGAGGAAGAGACATTTTTTAGCAACAATTGTTTATTGGCATTAATTTTTACAGCGACGAGCATTTTTACCGTATACCAAGCCGCGTCTCAGGAAGGCTGGGTTTTTATCATGTACCGAGCGATCGACAGTTTGCCGGCATGGCGAGCAATTCTCTACTTCAGCACCATGATCTTTTTCCTGGCTTGGCTTGTGAAAAACGTCTTCATTGCCGTTATCACTGAAACTTTCAACGAAATCCGGGTACAATTTCAACAGATGTGGGGAGTTCGTGGTCATATTAATAATAGTTCTGCGTCTCAGGTATATTATCAGAACATTACTGCAAATTTAATTTAATTTAATCTAACTTAATTGTTAATTAAATTAAATTTCAATGATTATAATAAAAATAAAAATCATGGAATTTTTGCCAAAATATAATCACCGCATACTTTTACATATATTTTTATCAAAGCTTAATTTTTATTTCCATTTTTCCTATGAACGTCCATAATTAATTAAAAATTAATTTATTTATTTGAGCTATATCGATAACGTGCAATTTTTAGATACTGACTGGCGATGACAATGGTTGGAAATTGGTTACCGTCGACGAAAACAAGCACGGTGGTCCAGCTTCCCCTATGTGTCACGCCATCCTACGCTCACCACAGTTTCGAATGGTTGTGATGATAGCCATACTGGCAAATGGAATCACGACGGCAACTATGAATTTCAAACACGATGAACGACCTGAAGTACCGTATTACAGTAAATACTACTACTTCGAGGTGGCTTTCACTATATTCCTCGACTTGGAGACCCTTTTCAAGATATGGTGCCTCGGGTTTCGAAGTTACTACAAACACTCCATTCACAAGTTCGAGCTGCTTCTCGCGATCGGCACAACTGTTCACATTATACCTTTCTTCTATTTGTCTGGATTTACTTATTTCCAGGTACAAATATTACCAGAGTTATGATAACTTCTTCGGATATAACAAATATTATATTCTTCTGTTATTATGTTGTTATACTAATTTCTTTTAGGTGTTGCGAGTTGTAAGGCTTATCAAAGCCTCACCCATGCTGGAGGACTTCGTGTACAAAATATTTGGTCCCGGCAAGAAGTTAGGAAGTTTGATTATTTTCACCATGTGCTTGCTGATTATTTCATCAAGCATCTCAATGCAACTTTTCTGTTTTCTCTGCGACTTCACGAAATTTGAAACATTTCCGGAAGTATGTGATCTGGTTCCAACATTTATTTGATATTTGATATTTTATTATTAGCCAGAACTTGGTAAAATGTAAAAAATGCAATTTGATTCCAGGCGTTTATGTCTATGTTTCAAATCTTGACCCAAGAAGCTTGGGTTGAAGTCATGGATGAAACGATGCTTAGAACTCATGAAACAATGGCGCCACTTGTGGCTGTCTACTTCATTTGCTACCATTTATTCGTCACATTGGTAACGTATCGTTCAATGATCAATTGCAATTAATATTTGTAATTTAAAATCAGTTTAGTAATTTTTTGGAGAATATACTGTATTTGGATTTCGCATTATAGATCGTGTTAAGTTTGTTCGTCGCTGTAATTTTGGATAACCTCGAGTTAGACGAAGACATAAAAAAGCTGAAGCAACTGAAATTTCGCGAACAAAGCGCGGAGATCAAGGAAACATTGCCTTTCAGACTAAGAATATTTGAAAAGTTTCCTGACAGTCCGCAAATGACTTGTCTACATAAAATACCGTCAGATTTTAATTTGCCAAAAGTAAGGACCATTTCTAATAATAATTTCTTTTAATTACCATCCAATACGTCACAGACTAACAATTCCTTTTTCGAATTAAGGTAAGAGAAAGTTTTATGAGACAATTTGTATTTGAAGTGGAAGAAGATGAAAACGGTATGACCAGAAGATTCAACGAAACCTTCGACTCCAAAATGGTGTATCGGAAACAGCGACCTGTGAAAATTTTGAATAATCCGCCGAAAGTTCGGAACGTGGCGACGAATTTGAAAAAAGCTGCCATAACTTATATTATAAAGTTAGAATTCCCAGTTTTTACAATTTTTACAATAGTTGTTTCACGAGACAAAACATAAACTAGCGATTCTGATTTTTAGCGATTCCAATAATCAAAGGTTACTGCTGGGCGATTCAGCGATGATTCCGGTGCCAGGAAAAGGGTTGCTTAAACCGCAAGGAACCGTGAGCAGTACCAAGCAACTGAGGATCGATCAAAAGAAGTAATATAGCGTTTTAATAATGTAATGTTAGTACATTATTTTTGTTACTCATTTCAGTGGTATTAGATCTTTTACCAGGTCAATACGTAGGAGCGTTCGCAGTGGCTCGATCAAGTTGAAACAAACTTATGAACATCTTATGGAGAATGGTGATATAGGAGCTATAAACAGGATGACGTCATCTCGAAGTCGACCACACGATTTAGACATCAAACTTTTACAAGCAAAACGACAACAAGCCGAAATGAGAAGGTAAAAAAATCCTATTCGAATCTACAGCTAAAATTTGATTTGGATCTAATTGGAATAATTCAATTTGAACGAGTCTTCGCCAAATTGGAACAAATTGTACTAAATTGAAAATAACGTAAATTGGAAGAAATTTACGATTTGAAGTACTGTACTCTAAACTGGAACTTGTGAGTTTTAAGGCTCTGATAGATTTGAATTGGAAAATTTAAATTTAAATGTACCATAAGACCAATTTAAACTAAGTTTTGCCAAATTGACTTTAACTTTAGCTGCTGATTAATGAAACATGGGAAGGTTTCTTTTTTCGGTGGAGATTGTATATGAAAAAACGTATATTGGCTGTGAATTTTCTATTCCACTGTTTTCAGCCTGAAAGTCTATGTTCTTTGAACCAGAGAAATACATTCGTTGAAATTCTTTGTAGAAATCAGCGAGAGGAAGACCTTCGGGAAAACCACCCCTTCTTCGATACACCACTGTTTGTAGTGCCTCGCGAAAGTAAATTTCGCAAATTCTGTCAACTTCTTGTATATGCGCGGTATGATGCAAGACTGAAGGATCCGTTGACCGGGAAGGAACGCAAAGTGCAGTACAAAACAATGCAGTAAGTTTCAATTTTGGGGGAACTTTCTTTGATATCAAGTGTCATTTTGGAGAAAAGACCAGTTAAGTGTACCTTTTTGGGGAAAACCAGTTAAGTCTCCATTCAAAATATTGTTGTTTATTTTTAAAATTTTTAACGCAAATATCTCAAAATCACAAAAACATGACTTAACTGTGTTTTCCTCAAAACCGCAGATATATTAAATTACATGGCATTATTTTAATTAATATTTACAGCAACTTTTTGGGTCTCGTGACTTACTTGGACTGGTTCATGATCTGTGCCACGACTTTGTCTTGCATTTCTATGATGTTCGAAACTCCAAAGTATCGCGTCATGGAGATTCCGGCACTTCAAGTTGCGGAGTACGGTTTTGTCATTTTTATGAGCATCGAGCTCACTTTGAAAATCTTCGCCGATGGTTTGTTTTTTACACCAAAGGCTTACATCAAAGATGTCGCATCAGTGCTTGATGTCTTCATATACATCGTGAGTTTGAATTTAATATAAGGTTTTTTTTTATATTGGAATTGAATTAAGCGAAAAACAGAACAAAATTTTTTAATGAAACTTACATTTTATTGTAACTGCAGGTGAGCCTAGTATTTCTATGCTGGATGCCCAAAAGTGTGCCTCCAAACTCAGGCACTCAGCTCCTAATGATATTGCGATGCGTCAGGCCGCTCCGAATTTTCACCCTGGTTCCTCACATGCGAAAAGTCGTCTATGAATTGTGTCGTGGTTTCAAGGAAATTTTGCTGGTATCCACGTTGCTGATTTTACTGATGTTCGTATTTGCGAGCTACGGGGTGCAACTTTATGGAGGCAGACTGGCCCGTTGCAACGATCCAACGATCACCAAAAAAGAGGAGTGTGTCGGTGTCTTCATGCGTCGTGTGTTTGTGACGAAAATGAAGCTGAAGCCCGGCAAAAATGAGAGTTATCCGTCGATTTTAGTGCCTCGTGTCTGGTAAACAAATTTACTCATCCATAAACTTTTAATTTCCCTGCAGAAAAATGTTTCGTAGAAACGAGTAGAAGTGAATTGACAAGGAAAGAACAAATTCCTCGGTGGAAAGATTCTGAATACAGAAATTGATTTTTATTTCCATTCTATACTGTTTTATTTAAGTGAATTTTTAACGAGATATGTTTAATTCTTCAAACATAATTAATTTTTATTCACTGCAATATTCAATGCAAATAATCATAAGAAACCGGGCTAAAAATGGAATATTTTTAATTAATTTCTATAACAAATTTGCATAGGGTTACGTTTCCCAAACTGCAGTGTAATGTAACGATTAAAACCAATTTCAGGGCAAATCCTAGGCGTTTTAACTTTGATAATATCGGAGATGCTATGCTCGCTCTGTTTGAAGTACTTTCCTTCAAAGGCTGGCTCGATGTTCGAGATGTACTCATCAAAGCTGTGGGACCAGTAAATATTTGCTGATAGTTTTTTCAATCCACAATTCGATCTGCTGCCTAACAATAAACGATTTATAACAATTATTAATCATGATTACAGATTCATGCAATTTACATTCACATATACATTTTCCTCGGATGTATGATTGGTCTTACATTATTCGTCGGTGTAGTAATTGCCAATTACTCCGAAAACAAAGGCACTGCCTTGCTGACTGTGGATCAGAGAAGATGGTTAATATACTGTCCTGTATTTCCTAAATTTTCCATCCCAAAATTCACTTCAAGTTAACTCTAATTAATTTTCGAAGGTGTGATTTGAAGAAGCGATTGAAAATTGCGCAACCGTTGCATTTACCTCCCAGACCAGACGGGAAAAAGTTCCGAGCTTTCGTCTACGACATCACGCAAAACATCTGCTTCAAAAGATTCATTGCTGTGATGGTACTTATCAATAGTGCTTTGCTGTGTGTGTCGGTAAGTGACAATGTTATTCTTATATTTTTTTTCAAAATCTAGTTTTAGTAGCAACATTAAACAATGTCATAAATTTTACAATTTTAGTGGAGAACTGAAGAGAAACACACAGAGTCATTGGCACTTCTGTCTGCAATTCTGACGTTGGTATTCTTGGTGGAAGTTATCATGAAAAATATCGCATTCACCCCAAGAGGATACTGGCAATCCAGAAGAAACAGATATGACTTGTTTGTCACTTCGTTTGGAGTCATTTGGATTGTAATTCATTCAACGATGAAAGTAAGCAATCAGTATATTTTAGAAGAAAAAGTATACTACAGATTGACAATCTGTAGTATACTTTTGGAAAAAATCTAATCTTCAACATTTTTAATGGGAACATTTTTACAAACTTTAATAAAGTTTGTACCGAACCATCGATTTATCCAGCTGATATTGAATTATTAATTTATTTTATTTATTTCAGAAGGATCTATCTTACGTAATCGGTTTTATGGTCGTGATTCTCAGGTTTTTTACAATCACTGGAAAGCACACCACACTGAAAATGTTGATGTTAACTGTGGGAGTGTCAGTGTGCAAAAGTTTTTTCATTATTTTTGGAATGTTCCTGCTGGTGTTCTTTTATGCTTTAGCAGGGACAATTATATTTGGGACTGTTAAGTATGGTGAAGGGATTGGAAGGTAATAGATATAAAACAGAGCTATCGTGCAAATACGTACATATTATATGGACGCAATATTAACATTTTAGGCGTGCGAATTTCGAATCTCCAGTGACGGGGGTCGCGATGTTATTTCGGATAGTAACAGGAGAGGATTGGAACAAAATTATGCACGACTGCATGATACAGCCACCTTACTGTACGCCTGCGAATAATTATTGGGAAACTGACTGTGGCAACTTCCATGCATCTCTGATATACTTTTGCACATTTTACGTTATTATTACGTATATCGTTCTAAACCTTTTAGTGGGTAAATAACACTGATTTGCTTACAATTCAAAATTAATTTCAAAGTTTTTTTACATATTAATTACAAATGGTTAATTATTTTTCAAGCTATTATCATGGAGAACTTTTCATTATTTTACTCGAACGAAGAAGATGCATTGCTTTCATACGCTGACATCAGAAACTTCCAAAATACTTGGAACGTTGTAGATATACATCAAAGGGGAGTGATTCCAGTCAGGAGGGCAAGTTTTCTTATTTTGTTTGTATTTCTGAGATACCAAAAGTATGTGCTATAATGAATTACTTATCATAATTTTACAGGTGAAATTTATACTACGCTTATTAAAAGGCCGGCTAGAAACTGATCCACAAAAAGATAGGTTACTCTTTAAATACATGTGTTATGAACTTGAGCGGTTACACAATGGAGAAGATGTTACATTCCATGATGTTATTAAGTAAGTAAAAAGCAGTTTATGCTCAATTAATATAATTTATGCTGAAATAATATTTTCTGTTTTCAAATCATTTTTAGTATGCTATCGTATCGTTCGGTGGATATTAGAAAAGCGTTACAGTTAGAAGAGTTATTGGCTCGAGAAGAATTTGAGTATATTATAGAGGAAGAAGTCGCGAAGCAAACTATAAGAACGTGGCTGGAGGGATGTTTAAAGAAAATTCGATCCGTAAGAGCAAGTCATGTGTATTTGTTCTAAAACAAGAATTCAATACTCAACGTTATAATGGTACTTCGTTTCCATATTCCAGAAGCAACAAAATAGTCTCATTGCGGGACTTCGTGCAACCAATGATATTCAACTACCAGTCCAAGAAACTACCGAGGAAAAGAGTAAAGAAGCAACAGTGGAAAGAGAAGAGGAGGCAGAAGTTAAAGTTAGTAAAATGGGGTTCATTTTCCATAGAAAATGAATGCTATTTTAATAAGCAAAATAAACGAGAGTAAAATAGTTTTCAAAAACGAACTTGAGATTCTCGCGTATTCCCATTGGAATAATTTTAGGAAATTTGATACTCTTTTAAGTATCAGAAAGTTTAACTAAAATTGAATCTAGAATTACATTAATTTAATTAAATATCTAGAATGAAAGATATTTAATTAAATATTTTTGATTCTAAGCACAATCTATTAATATCTGTAAAACTTAATTTCAGACTACAGATGTTCCAGTGGCCAAAAGTAAAAAACCAGTTGTTTTGCCAAGATCTGATAGTATTGGCAGTGCTTCCGGCAGAAAGTACTTGGCTCCTACGTTGTCTGATCCCGCGTCAATTCGATCAGACAAAGAAAAAATTACAGTCGCCAAAAAACGCAACAACAGAACCACGCGTAAGACAATCATTTTTAGCACGTCTGACTCGTTTGAATGACAGTGAATACAAACGTCAATATGTTTCAGAAGCTGTGAAAAATAATTTGCCGCACGTAATGGAAAGTACCGAACAATCTCGGCAACAACGAGAAACGCTCACGACAAAAGCACCGCCACCGAAAATATCGAACGTAATGATGGAAGTCTGCGAATGGTGGCGAGAACAATTAGCGTACAGCAGCGACTCGAGCGATGACGATAATTAAAACAGTAGTCGTAATTGTGTATTGTGAAGATACGTAATTTTATATGGCAGGTGTTTGTGAAGTTGAATGAGTTTTAGATGCTGTTGTCGAAATACAAAAGAATTTATTTATGTTATAACGTGAGTATGTAGATATATACACAGATTATTTTGTAACTTGATTCATCTACATCATTTATAGATGTTGCGAAAAGGGTATGAGTTCAAATCTGAATGCAATCTGAATAGTTTCATCTCTTACACTTTGCAGTGAAAAGTTAAAATTTATGGGTGTACTTTTTGAATCTTAATTTTACAGAGAAAACATTTTTTATATTCACAGTATGATTTTAACTTTTGTGTCAATGTTTCAGAGGGAAATATTTGTAAATTCATAATGGTCATTAAATTTATTGCTGCTGTTATTTGTGAATGAAAAGTATGCTGTTATAAAGGACTTTCAGCTGTGCGAAATTTTAATTTCTTAACTCTTCACTGTTATTTAATCATTTTAACAATTTTATTAGTCAGGTATCTATTGTTGCTATTGTCATTATCAAAGTTCTAAATTAAAAATACAAAGTTTGCTATACAGACTTTTGCTATATTGTTATTGAACTTACTTTAATGTATTTTTCAATTAAATGTTTTTGATTAAAAGAGGAAGAGTTAATTAGTTAATGTTTTGATCCAGTTATTATAAATTTGAAAAACTAGTGTATGTTTACCAAAACTAACTTTTAATTCCATTATTAATTACAGACGTCGTTATATTATTATATAAGTTGATGTTCTTCAATACAAATCTAATTTATATCTAACCGATTTGGGCCATTTACACCCAGATCATATTTTTATGAACATTTTTATAACACTGAAAGAGAAAATAAAAAACTACATAACATTGTTATGCTTTTTTAATATTTTATATTTTCTGTTTCCACTTAAGGGGTATCGCAAGTGAAAAATGACGAAAATTCGAAAAAAATTGGAAAATTTTTTTATTGCCGTTTATGATGCC
>JABFPB010007950.1:0-10534 GCA_022817645.1 Ceratoteleas bidentatus | reverse complement strand
AAGTTATTAAAACATTTTTTAGATAAAAAATGAATTTGTTTAAAAAAATGAATTCCTGAGAAATAATTCTTGAAATTTGTTCTGCAAGACATAACCTGTAATTGTAAATATATTTCCACATATAAAGTGGTTTATACCTGTTAAAAAAACCGTTACATTTGAATTATTGGAATTATTGCAAGAGTTGAAGAGTTGAAATTGTCAAAACGTCGTCACAATCGTTATTTCTTGATTGGAAAATGAGTTATTTTTAAATACAACAATTTTACTTTTAATGATTTGTGGATGTGATGTCAGCAAATTTAGATAATTTACCACAATAAATAGGTTTCCCTGCAAAAAATATCGAATAGAAAAGAATTGGAAATTTTGTATTTTTTTAGGGCTTTTGTATTTTGAGTACTGGAACTGAATTATATGAATTCGTTTTTAAAAAATTTCCAAGTAGAAAAGTGGTTTATACCTGTTTTATTTTCATTTAATTTGTTTAAATGGATTTTTTTTAATTTAATATTTTTTTAAAGAAACGAACCCTTAAAAAAGTCAAAAACTTATTTTAAATAAAAAATAAAAACAAATTTAATGAACGACAAAATCAGAAATGCAAAAAAAAATCAGAAGATCCAATGAAAGAGGAAAATTAGATAATCAAAGAGTTAAAAAAATTATGGGATAATAAGAACCATAAGTAAATAAAGACAGAGCAATTCATCCACGACAGAGTGAGAAAGACAGATGGGTTTGTTGTGGTGAGGTGACTCACTCTGTTTATATTGCGAGACATTCTGTTCTGCTGACATTCTGTTGGTAAACTGACTGGGGAATAAGTCAAGGTTGGGTGGAATAAGAGGGTGGTTTATAGGTGCGTGTATATATAGGTTTATTGCATAAAAAATTCCATGCAATTGTAGCAAGTGGTATTTCGGTCAGTTTCAGTATTAGTACTTCAGAAATTTATTGCGAAGCTTTGAAATTAAATGGAAAGTTTGGGGTTTCGAGGTTAGGTTTCATTAAATTCACATTAACAACATTAATTTTTAAGTCTAAAAGTCTCAATGATAGAAATATCGAAAGTGTAGAGATTTTGAAATTTGTTTATATTTTCCAGTCTTTAATGCACTTAAAAAATTGGGTCGAAAAAGGTAAATAAAGGTTGTTTTCATTTTTGTTATGGTTCACATTGTTTACATTAATTTGCCATACGCAGTATGAAAACAAACATTGTTTTATTTATATTTTAATTAAACATAAACAAAAAAATTAAATAAAAACAATGTTTATTTACATTAAATGCAAAATGTAAATAAAAAATTGTGTTTGTTTTAATTAAAAATGTAAATAAAAACAATGTCAGGTTTGTTTACATTTAATAAAAAATGTAAATAAAAACTACATTCTTTGTTTACATTTTAAATCGAAACAAAATTACTACTCCTTTACTTATTTTCTTATTAAAAATGTGCATAATTCCCGTTGTTTCGGCTTAATGATTCTGCAAAGTATTAATTTATATTCACAAACAGTCATATTCAAAATGGCCATCTAATCACCGACCGACACAATGACAGCGAACTTCTGACCAAAATGAAGTGTCTTGGAACGTTATGTAAAAATAAATACACGGAGATAACCGTATTTACGAAATAACGTGAAGGTCACACGACGACCATTATCTCGTTTCGATTGGAACACTTTTTCCCGACTACTAGACTGCAAACACAGCCATAACTCGTGAAACCCACCCATTTGAGCCCCGATTCATGAAGTTGGAACTTTTATTCAATTAGTGACGACTTTATTACTCATTTACAGTCTGTCACTTCTGATATATAAATCCTGAAATATGCAGGCTGTGTGTACAGTTTCGAAAGTTATCTGTCACATTTGATACGATACATAATTTATTGCTATCAAGTCGCAGTCAGTCTATTTTTCTAACTCTCACCAGAGAGTCAGAATAAAGTTTAGGTAAAAATAAAAAATTATTTTTACAACAATTTTAAGGTAAATTTTGTTATAAATAAATTTACAATTTGAAGATTTTTATTTAATAAAAAAATGGTTTTTTTTGTCTAATTTGGAACTCTAAAATATATTATAAAAAGATTTTATATTATTTTATATGTAAGGCGATCCTGCCAGGACATTCTTATATTCTAAAGAGATCCTGGCAGGATCGCCTTAGGCATTTTTTTCAACAATTTTAATAAATAATTTTAAATGAAGAAAAGGATTTTACGTCTAATTTAGAACTCTAAATTAGAATATAAAAAAATGTTGGTTTAAAAAAAAAATTAACCAAAAATAATTAAAAAAAATTTTTGAAAACAATTCAGTTGTCAAAATTGAGTTTTAATCAAGCAATATTTTTATCGTTTAGTAATTTTTATTTGTTTTAGTCCAATAAGGTATAAAAAGTCGTTCCTTTTAGACGTAAATTTAAGATGAAAAA
Organism: Ceratoteleas bidentatus; assembly: GCA_022817645.1. Classification (NCBI taxonomy): domain Eukaryota; kingdom Metazoa; phylum Arthropoda; class Insecta; order Hymenoptera; family Scelionidae; genus Ceratoteleas; species Ceratoteleas bidentatus. Next base: position 8,082 of record JABFPB010007950.1, on the reverse strand, counting down.
ATCGATTGGGAGAAAGAGGATCGATTGGGCGTTTAGCTGTGGCTGTCGACCTTTTCCGGACTATTTTTGTCCGGACTATTTACAATCATACCCAAAATATACATGACCAATTTTAAATTAAATAGATTAAGCACCGTTTAAACAACCCAACCTCATTCTGTAATGAACAAGTTTGAACATCTGTAAAAATATACGAATTCTTTTTATTTATTTATATTTATTTGTATTTTATTTTTTTTCATATTTTTATTGTATTTACATCTATATTTTATATTTTATTGTACATTTTTTAAAATATTTTTATATTTTTTAATATTTATTTATTTTTTATGGGCAAAAAATAGACAAAAAAGTATTAAAATATTTGAATTTATTTCTTAACAATTTTTTATTGTTAATATTTTTATTATTTTTTTAATAATTCGTTATGAATTTAATTTCACAAAATTTTTATCTTTACAAATATACGTCACAATAAAATAAAAAAAATTATTAAAAATAAATAATTTTAAATATAAAATTTCGTTTTGAAAATTCGCTTTCATTCCTCAGTTCAACTTTTGTGACATTTTTATACATAAAACGGTTTTCGCGCTGACATCATATCTCACTTATTGAAACTTTATTTACAACTGTCCATTGCACACGAACTTGCAGCTATACTTCGTTTCCACTGAAAACTGCCCATTAGCCATTATTGTTCGCACCGCTTATCTCGCATTTTAAGCACTTAACAAATTTATCATTGTACCAATTATTGCGACTGTACAATAATTATCGCTCTTGACAACCGTTATTTTCACACCGAGTCTAAAACATTTTTCTTCTTCGAACCATTTTTTTCCTCGAAAAAATCGAGTTAAAAACTTTAACATTTACTTCAATTTTTAAACTCGAACATTTCTTGACATATAAACAATAACAAATTTAAATATCACCAAATTTATTGTTTAGATGAAATGTAAATAAATAGTGGATTGGGAAATAATAAAAATGTAAATATGAAAAGTAAATAATGGGATTTGTAAACACTGCAAGAAATGTAAACAATAACAAAGTAAATACTAAATATAAGCAATGTAAACAAACAAAATGCAAAGGTAAATAAATAGTGAAAATGTAAACAATAACAAATGTAAATATGAAATGGTGTAAACAAACAGTGTAAATGTAAACAATGAAAATGTAAACAATGACAAATAAATGATCGAAATTCGTGAATTTGTCAGAAATTTTGGGAAAAAATCTCATTTTTGTAAGATACACACTTTTAACATTGTTTTTAGTTGTTAAAATTAAAAAAAATTTATTTGCGTTAAAAATATAAAAGTTTAGCTTTTGGTCTCGCGTTACAACGTAAACACAATAGTCGAAGCAAACGCAATTCGTTCGACCGCGTTTCACGTGTGTACACGAATCGATGCGCCTGCTATTTAACTTATCAATTTTGCATCCGTTCGCGACTTGGCGTGGTGATACTTTTTAGCGCGCTGTCGTTCGCACGCGACGCTTTCAGGCCGGCGAAATCACTCCGCAAACAATTATTTATTGACGTTTGCGAGTCAGCTGGCGATTTAATCATTAACTAATGGGAACTCTCGTTGATTTATTATTCATTAATCCGCTTTACTTTAATTTTTTATTTTAAGGTCAAACTAAAATTTCCTTTTATAAAAAAAAAAAAAAAAATGCGTGAAAAATGGATGGAAAATCTTTTAAGAGAAAAGTAGATAGATTTTGAATTTTTTTATTTAAATTATGATAGTAAAATTTAAAATAGTAAAATTTGTAATAGGTTTTTTGGTAGTTTTTTCGTTTAATTTTTTTGTTTTTAAATATGTAAGGTTTGCACTGGGAAAGTGTACATTTTGCTTTATTTAAGGCGACATTTTTAGTGTGGAAACCGGAATGCACTGGAACTTTTGGTATGCAGTATGCAAATGTCTGAAATTAATGTTTCAGTTGAACGAATGTATATTAATTTGAAAGGAGCTACTTGCAAATTATTCTTAAGATTTCTTTAAAATAAATGTAAATTTTGTTAAAAATGAATAAATGTGAACGATTGTTTTAACACGTAAACAAACAAACTGGAATTTTATATTTAACTACAAACAATAACAACATTGCTGTTTTATACAGTGAAGGGCAAAAAAATGTAAACACTGGATCAAAACAAAAACGTAAACAAACTGTTTACCTTTTTGCTTCCCAATGTTTCCATAAATCTGATGAAATTCAAGAGATTGAATGGATAATCTGTCTGATGTGAATTAATTATCTGAATTTTCAGAATAATTTGACTTTAATGTCAGACACTCCATCTCGTTGATTGACTCATTGTTAAAGTTATTAATTTTCCATTGAACTCAAACTTGGTTTCAAATTTAACTGAGTAAGTGTTCTCTGCAGAACTGGAACACTTATAGTTGTTACAATAGAACACTAGAAGTGTATTTAAAGCAGTTAGAACACTTGCAAAGTGTTTTACAAAACATTTGCCATTTGAACTCGAAAGGCTTGCACAAAGTGGCTACACTTTTATCGAAGTGAACACTAACTTACACTTATAGATTAGAGTATATGCATTGTTGAAATAAAATTTACAGTTCCCTTTTTCATTGGCTGCCTTCCAAATCTTATTCTATCCTAAATTTCCATCTTCCCAACATTATTCTGACCTTTAGTTTACCAGACACTAATTTACACTTATGGATTATGGTACAAATATTAATAAACCAACTCTACCTTACTCTCTCTGCCTAAATCCACCTTCCAAATCCTACTCCATCCTAAATTTCCACCTTCCCAACCACATTACGACCCTTTGCCCTTCCTCAGTAAACCATACACTAATTCACACTTATGCGGCTTGTGTGAAGTTAGTGTTAGGGTGGAATGTGGCACATCCCATTCCAAACTTCCATTCTCATTACAATTTGCTAGGATAGTCTTCCAATATAAGGCGATCCTGCCCCATCCTGGCAGGATCGCCTTATATTGGAAGGCTATCCTTGCAGGATCGCCTTATATTGGAAGGCGATCCTGCCAGGATAGTCTTATATTAGAAGACGATCCTTGGCATTTCTCCAGGGAAACTTACACTTACGTAGTGCAAGGTATAAATGTGCCCTTATCTTTATTTAGGATGGTATTAGACCCGAAGGCAACGAGTCTGCACAGTGATTACGGAAGCTTTGACAGACCACTGAGCGGGGGGGAGGGACACGAGCGGGACGTCGAGGCAGCGGTGGATGGGAGCAGTGGCATGGCACAGTCCAGCGACGTCTACCAGAGGCAGCCCCTGCTACCCGGCGCACCCAGCAAGATCAAGGACAAGTGGGGCAAGGTCGCCTCCAACGCGGACTACTACGAGGATGACGACGACGATAAGATCGACGGCCTGGGCCACGGCAGGCACCCGGGACTGCCCAATGGAGCGGGGGGCAACACCGGCATCGTCAAACTCGACATACCGGCGCCGCTCAGGGATGAACCCAGGTTCCCTAAGGAAAAGTGGAAGACGTTCCTTGGTACGAACACGTCATTTTGTCAAAATTTCAGCCAAATCGATAACGTTGTCGCGGAGAAATTACCGAAAAAAGGGGGTTTTCCGATTTTAACGGGTCAAAAAGGAGGATTTTCTCGGAAACGGTCTGAACGATTTCGACGAAACTTTGACCATAGATCGGCAGATTCGCGGGCATCATTTTGTCAAAATTTCAGCTAAATCGATAATGTTGTCGCGGAGAAATTACCGAAAAAACGGGGTTTTCCGATTTTAACGGGTTAAAAAGGAGGATTTTCTCGGAAACGGTCCGAACGATTTCGACGAAACTTTGACCACAGATCGGCAGATTCGCGGGCATCATTTTGTCAAAATTTCAGCCAAATCGATAACGTTGTCGCGGAGAAATTACCGAAAAATGGCTTTTTTTGTTTTTAAGATGTCAAAAAGGAGGATTTTCAAAAATTATTTTCTCGGAAACGGTCCGGACGATTTCGACGAAACTTTGACCACAGATCGGCAGTTTCTCGGGCATCATTTTGTCAAAATTTCAGCCAAATCGATAACTTTTGTAAGGCGATCCTGGCAGGATCGCCTTATACTGGAAGGCTATTCTAGCAGGACCGCCTTCCAAAAAAATCAGCTTTATTTTCTTCTTGCAAAACACATAATTTCTATTAATCCTTCAAAGTAATCAAATTAATAAATAAGTCAACATAAATGACAAAGAAGAGCCAAATAAAAAAATAAAGAATGCTAATGAAACATTTGTGTAAATATTGAAAATCTTTACTTTACACAAATCCTTCCTTTTTAAAAATAAATTTTTTCATATTCAGTAAATTTATTTTTTCTCTGAAAAAGGCGTCAATATTCATTTGCTAAAAAAAAAAAAAAAAAAACAAAATAGAAACCTTTAAATCTACTAAATTTGAACAAAGCTAACAAATGACTTGACTTGAAAAATGCTTTTCCAAATCCGGTTTCACCGAAGCAAACCACTCCCAAAATCACTAAAAACCGATATTATATAATTGCAAACGACGTTTCTGCTTTTTCCCCTTCTTTTTTCGAACGCTCCCAAGTCCGCTTTTCAATGTCTCACGTCGCACGGTTAGTAATTGCATACGCGAATAAACACACGCTACTATTTATAAATGCAGCGTCTTGTTGTGCCGCTGCGGTTCATTCACTTGAATATTATATAAAACGTCAATTGGAGATAAGCAAGGCTCGTCGAATCGTAATACAAGCTGCTTGCGAAGCTTATGTAAAACGAATGAGTCAGACGCTAACTTAATCTCATCGTCTGCGCTTCGAAATTCAAGTTTTCCATTGTTTTCTTCGACCTTTTTTATCTCTGACATTGAAAAAAGTTTTTTTTTTTTTCAAATTGAACTACAGTTCTTTTAACATTCTAGTATAAAGACTGGAAGATTAATCATCTGCAAAGATAACACATATGTCGACGTTAATTATAATACATATATATTCAGTTACCAGAAGAAAAGAGTACGAAAAGCTTGAATAACTCGGCACAGACTCATTTTGGATGAAATCTAACGATATTATCGAGTTTAGGAGTCAGAAATCCTTTAATTTGAGTACAAACACGACCATGTTTGGAGCAATTTGAAAAGTTCAAAATTTTGGATTATTTTGAAAAATGTCCTCTTTTTGAAAAACAATCCAACATAAAACCCAGTCAAGTGGGTACTCAAATTAAAGGATTTTTCATTCCAAACACAAATTTGTATTCGAAAAAGTCAAAATTTTTACATTTTCAAAAATCTCTCAAAATGGCTATTTTTAATTTGTTTTCAAAATACTAAAAATATGGCCTTGTGGGTAATCAAACTAAACGTTTTCTTTATTCCAAACTCATGAGGTACATATCTTATACAAACATTCGATAACATTATGTTGTAGTAGTATCTAACTAACTGTATGTACTAATTGATCCGACTCGTTGCAGCATTCCTCTTTATGTTTGTCAACTTTTTACTGACGACTACATCACTGGCAATGGTGCACGAACGCGTTCCAGATCGTGACAAATACGGTCCTCTTCCAGACGTTGTGCTCGACAATGTAGAAGCTCAAGACTGGGCACTTAACTCCTCCGAGGTCATAATTATGATAGTCTCGAACTCGGCAATGGCTTTCATCATATTTCATAAACATAGGTAAAGCCAATCGCAAGTTCAAAACCAATTTTACAACCCATGTCTTAATTACAGATTACCCATTTCAGATTCCCCGTTATAATCAGATACTTAAGACAATCCTAAGACAAAAAAAAAATTTTTGTCTCATTTCTCGAAAACGTCTGATTTTACTTCAAATTTATCAGACTCCCGTGATTCGGAATAAAAAACCCTTTCATTTGAGTACAAACACGCCCATGTTTGGAGTATTTCAAAACTTTCGATTTTCCAAAATCCAAATTTTGACTTTTTCAAAATAGTTGCTACTTCTTCAAACATACCCGTGTTTGTACTCAAATGAAAGGATTTTTCATTTCAAAGACAATGGTGGAGACCAAAAACGCCAAATTTGCAATTTTTGCAATTTCTAACCTCAAAACACCACATTTTCAAAGTGCTCTAAACATAGGCATGTGGGTACTCAACTCAGACAATTTGAGGGTGCCAAACACGAAAATGTGAACCATTTTTACATTAACGCTATCGTTCATAGGTTCATAGTTGTGAGACGGATATTCGTCTTGATGGGATTGTTGTACATGATGAGAAGCGTGACCATGTATGTCACCGTTTTGCCAGTCGCAAGCAAAACGTACTATTGCAGTCCGAAAGCGAACGGTACGAGTCCACTCCTAATCACGAAGAGAGTCCTGCAACTCATCTCCGGATTTGGATTGTCAATCAATGGCAAACATACTTATTGCGGAGATTATATGTATAGCGGTCATACGGTTGTGCTTGTACTTAGTTACCTGATTATAAAAGAATGTACGTTCAAACCAGAATCTCAATTAAGTATCCTGCAAAAATATTATTAAATAAATAAATAAATAAATATTATTAAATATTATTAAAATATTATTAAATAAATTAATAAATATGCAAATATTTCATTTGCATTTTTTTTGAAAAAAAATCGTAAATTCAATCTCATTTGCCTTATATTTTAAGGCGATCCTGCCAGGATAGTCTTACAAAAAAAGAATTTACAAAAGAACAAAAAAAACATTTTTTTAAAATTATTAATAAATAAAAAATTAATTTTTTTATTAACAAAATTTGTTATAAAAAATTAATTTTTTTATTAATAAAAATTGTTATAAATAAATGTGGACATTTTCTCAATTTTTGTGGGACAATTTAAGAACTGCAAAAAAACAGTCACTTGTTTTTTTGCGATGGAGTAATGGACTAATCCGGAGGTGTCTGTTATAGACTCACCAAAGAGATGTCAGCCAGTTCAGTGGCTTGCTGGAATAGCGGCGCTCATCGGGGTCATATTGGTGTTGTTGGCACACGGTCATTACACCGTCGACGTGCTTGTAGCTTATTACGTTACGACCCGCTTATGGTACATCTACCATTCACTTGCTAATAACGCGCATTTGAAAGTAAGTGTCCAGGTGGCGCTGCTGCAGGTTTCTGTATGGGACTGCAGATGGCGCTGCCGTTTTTTGTTTGTTGGATCATAGCGTTCCTTATTTGAAGGGCTCAGGTTCAAAACCGACTACGTCCATAATTTTTTTTAATTTTAAGAAAATCAAAAAATTTAAAAAATTGATTTAATTAAAAAAAAATTTTTATTTTCCATTTTTGAAAATTAAAAAATAGAAATTAAATGTAAAAAATATGTTTAAAAATGTTTGGACTTAGCCGATTTTGAAAATGAAATTTTTGTTTTTACAGTATTTAAAACTGTTTTAATTATTTTAATTATTTAACTATCGCTTTGATATTATTTGATAGCATTTCTCTAATTATTGTTATAACTTATTGAATTAAGTCTTGAGATATTATAAAACCCTATTTTCCAAATACTGAAACATAACAATTTTTATTTTTCATTGTCTGAAATTGTGGGTATCTACTTTTTGGATAGAAAAAAATGCAAAGAGACTTTTAATAATTAAATAAATAAATAACAGTAAATAAATTAATAATTAATCAATAATTAAATAAAAATGTGCATCGATGAATTTGTGCAAAGTTTTTAAACAATAACTTACAACTTTCAAAAACGAAATTCGAAGGAACTGTAAGAAAAGTTTCCCTGCATTTTGTCTGTAACAAAAAAATATATTTAAGGTTCTACAATCACAACACGAATGGATTAGGAAATTCATGTAAATTTACACTAATTTTATTACAATCACAATTTTGTAATAAAAAAATTTTTTATACAAAATTATTATCTGATTTTATTTATGCAAATGTGTCAATGCAATAAAAAGTTTACTAATTAAAGTCAATTAAATAGAAAAAAAAATGTTTTACAGCTACTTTAATGAACTTTCAATACGATTATTTATTCAAACCCTAAAAATATGCCCCTTCGTGATTGTACAACCTTAAGATATTTATATAAAT
>JABFPB010007949.1:0-10533 GCA_022817645.1 Ceratoteleas bidentatus | reverse complement strand
TAATATCTTCAAAAACCTCTTCGAGTTCATGTGTGTTTGTGCCTTTTTTTTCTCCCACCCCACAAAAAAACCCCAAAAACACAACTTTCTTGATCATGCGTTATTAAAAATTCTAATTTGTCAAAATTTTCAACATTTTACAAAAATTTTTTATTTTCAAAGATTGTATAACTTTCGAACTTTTCAAAATTTAGAAATGTTTCAAAACTTTCAAAATTTTTTGAAATTCTCAAATTTTTTTTTAATTTTTCAATTTGTTAAGAATTTTAAACTTTCAAGAATTTTTCTTATATTCAAAGTTGTTCAAATATTCATAAATTGTCAAATTTTCAAAATTTGTTTAAATTAAAAAATTATTTTAAATATTCACTAATTCAAATCTTTAAAATTTTTCTTAAGATTTTTTTTCTTATAATATTTCTTAAAACATTTCTCAATATTTTTCAAATTTTCCAAATTTTAAGCATCTTTTGAATTTTTCAATTTTTTAAGCATTCTTCAACATTTTCAAAAATTTCATGATTTTTAGATTTTCAAGAATAGCATAATGTAACAAATTTTTTAATTTTTTTTTTAATTTTGAAAATTTTCAAAATGTTTCAAATATTAAAATTTTTTTAAATTTTCACAATTTTTCAAATTTCATAATTTTTCAAATTTCAAAATTTTTCAGATTTCAAAATTTTCAACATTTTTCAAATTAAAGTTCTTTTAATTTGTTAATTTTTGTAAGTTTCAAAATATTTCAAATATACAAAATTTTTTAGAATTCTTCAAATTTTCTAGAATTTTAAATTTTCAAGAATTTCAATTTTTTATCCAAATGTATTCAATTTTGAAAATTTTTGAAAATTTGAAATATCTTAAAAATTTTGTTAATTAAAAAAATTTTTTAAATATTAAAAATTTGAAAAATGTGAATATTAAAAAATTTTGAAAATTTGAAAAATTCGAAAATTAAAAAATTTGAAAAATAGAAAATTTGAAAATTTGTAAATTTTTTGACAAACTTAAAACATTTTTACAAAATTTTGATAATTTTGAGATGTTTTTCCCAACATAACACTCAAATTGCGACAAAAACAAATTCCGGCGCGAGACGGACGCGTCCGGACAGAGTCCGGACCGTCATTAGTCCGGACGCGTTTGCTAGGGTTTATGAGCGTTGTGCTCTGTTGTGGACCTGTGCGAAATTCCGAGAAACTTTGCAAAATGCATTTGCAGACTTTTCCAGTAATTGTTAGATAGATTTTTTGACAATGGTTTTTGAAAAAACCATTCTAGAGTTTTAAATCTGCGGAAGTCTGGGATAAAATGCAAAATCAATTTGCAGATTTCCGATCCGAGCACTTTACTGTAAAACTCTTATTACTCTTACTCGTTTTTCTGATGGCGTATTCGAGGAGCATTGAGAGAAAATATTAATAAAGGACAGACAATTCAAGCCACATAAGTGCGTCCTTTATTAATATTTTCTCTGAATGCTACTCGAATACGCCATGTAAAGGTTTATAGAATATTGTAGAGTTCAGTCGAGTTTTAGAAAGTTTTTCAGAGATTACCAGAGATTTGTCAGATCTTTTGAGAGGAAATCGCAGAATTATGCAGATGTTTGCAGAACACTTTTATTTTATTCGAACACTTTTATTGTGTTCGAGGCCTAATGTGTGTTAGGATATTGGGTTAGGATTCTGATTCTAACCGAAATATGAAAGTTTTCTGCAGATTTATGAATCTGCTCATGCTTTGCAAGTAATACATTTTCAATGCATAGTATTTAAAACGAAAAACTTAGCATAGTGTGATAATAATGCCCGCGTTCTGGGATTTCTGAAGAAAAAAAAACTGTTTGAATCGTTATTATTAATGCGACCTAACGGAAATTATATTTTTAATTTCAAAACTGAAATTGTTATATTATTTTTTATAGTTGTTTACAAACATTTTCGCAGATTGATACATTATTGAAATTTCGCGCCGATATACATAGTTCCACTCTTTCCCTCACTGGCGCTGCTGTTTGACTCGTACATACAATTGGCAGTTGTTACTCATTTCATCATTTCTATTTCGATGCCGTTTAACGTGTCTTATATCATTCGAAAGTGTATTTACAAACAAATCGTTACGAAATATATCTGTGGCGAATAAAGTATTTTTATATATCATTTTATGTACATATATAATTTTTATCAGTTACGTCCGCAAATGTAAGTAAATTAAGTATATTAAATAATAACAACGGTTTAACCAAAATAATATACAAATATTTAATTTCTTTATGTTTAAATGTTTGAGACTAATAAAACGAGCTATTATTATGGCCGGTACTTTTTTTTCTGTGTTTACATAACATAAAAACAAATACATACTGTTTCTTTTCTTCTTCATACCAATTACTTTTCAAGTTACCGGTTTGGCTTATTATTTGTTTAACTCCATCACAAATCACTGAAATGTGACAGAAAATCTACTACGACATTACTATTAAAAAAAAAACATTAAGTGGTGTTTTTGTTTACATTTTCAAGAACTACAGATTATAAATTAATTTTAGATGTCGAAAAGAAGCAAATCATTGCCATCAATACAGAGTTTTCCATTGGATGCCACAGATGAAGTAATTTCAGGTATGTGTTCAAATTACAATGTACAATATTTCCAAAAAACAAAACTGTGAATATAACAAATATTTACAGATGATCCAAACTGGCAAGGAAAGATACGAGAATCATCTGCATTTTTTACATCAACTAATGTTATTGAGGACACCACAGTGACATCAAATTTTAACACATCCAAGGTATCTGGTGAACTTGATCCAAACTGGTACGAAAGACTGAGACATTCCAGGGAAAGTTTATTAAATGATATTGTTAATGTGGAAAATATTGACAAACCCACAAGTGAAACAGGTAAACGTAATGTTTTGTATTAAATATGTAGATATTAATGTAATGTCTTTGAAGAGTAAATGTTGTATGCATTTTTTTTTTTTTTTTTTTTTATTAAAAAATTCAAGGTGTCTACTAATCTGGAAAACTGGAAATTAGTCTGGAATTTTTTGTTCCTGAAAAAACTGGGAAATGATCAAGAATTTCGATGAGAATTTTAAGCATTTTTTACTTGCAATTTCCAATTGTTTAAAACGTGCAAACATTTGTTAAAAATGTCATACATGCCTATTCTAATATAAAAGTGTTTTTTATCAAATGAAGAACTCAGAATAGTCAATATATATTTTTTGTTAATATATTTTTATACAATATATCGACTATTGCATTTTTGAATGTATACATTTCTATCATACATTTCTTCAAATATTTTCTATTATATTGTGCATAAAATAAAACAAAGTAGTTCATCTGGTCATTAGATCATAACTAATATGAAATTCAGAATTCAACTTTGAACTGTTCACAATATTCAAACTTTGATCACTTCAGAGTTTAAAATTATTTAGTAGCTATTTGTATATTTAAAACATTTTTTGTAATTTATATTAGTTACGAAACTAGTGAATAAATAAACTGTTTCTTTTGATTATATGTCGGCAATATTATCAGATGTTGTTATTTGATAATCAATCACTGTTTGTGTAATATTTTTCATTCAAATCATTTAGCTTTAAATTATTTTATGGAATCCCAATTTTAGCAGTATGTAAGACAGGTAATCAATATTAACTAGAAAGGCGATCATACCATATGAAATTTGAACATTATGTATAGTTCCAATTTCATATAATTATATAATTATAGTTAATATAATTATATAATATATAATTTATATAATTTATCAGTTGAAAATATATTGAAAGCTATTTGATATGACAATTTTTACTATAACATTGATTAATTTTTATAATTTCCAAATATTATAAATATCTTTTCAACAACCTGAGAAATTTTATGAAACCAACTATGAAAAGGTGGGAATTAACCAGGAATGTTTAAAGGGATATCGCTAGACACACTGAAAACTCATCTAATTAAAATTGTGTACACTATTAATTAAATGAGAACGTCATTTTACAGATGGCAAAGAGGATGAAACGTTAATTGATAAACCACCGCGGCGAGTGGATATGAAACGATTGGCGATTGATTTGAATTCGAGCAGTGGATCTGAAAATGTGTTCAACAAGATTTTTAGTGCCCGTAACACAGAACCACAAGGATCGACTAAGAAGTTGGTGAAAAGCAAGAATACAAAAGTCAAGACTCCTTCGAAAATTGCAGAAGCTAGTAGTCGGCCAGATATTTCAGATCAGAGTAGCTCTGATTGTAACGAAATCGAACAGAAATTACAGCAATGTTTACGCAATACGCCGAATTACAGACGAATTTATAAGAAATTCAACGCAACGTCATCGTCATCAGAAAACGAACAGGAAAACTTTATTCCTCAAGGAAGAAGTCACCACAGTCTCGAGCCATCCAGTAACAATTCTACTAATTTAACACAAAATGAAAAATTAGATTGCGACCAAATGCCATCACCCAATGATATACAGGTAAAGGAAGAGCAAGACAATTCTAGTGATACTAGCGCAACTTTACCAGTCGATGAACCTGACATAATCGCCAGGGTGCCCGGTTTTAAAGCAGTCGAAAGAACTTTTATGTCATCAAATTGTTCTGACTCAAGTTCAGGTTCATCTACTTTACCATTAAATGGACCTGAAAAAAATAACGGGGTGCCCAGTTTTAAAGAAACTGAAGAAACTTTTCTGTCAAAGTTGGGACTCAGTTCGAAGTCCAGACCTAAAGAAAATATTCAAAATGTTAGTGTACAGAATGATATAATGGATGGTACAGAGAATCTTGAGATCAAGGAGGAAAAAAGTGATGAAGAGACTGGAAGTCCCGCAAAGTCTTCATCTTCATTAACTAAAAAAAGGTCTTTATCTCCTGACGCCAAAGAATCAGTTGTAGAGATTGGGGAGGAAGCTGATAATTCAAATATGAAACGATTAAGATTAAGTAGTGGGTCGAGTTCAGAATCCGAACTTGACTCCAAGCAAAAGGAAGTATCAAGAAAGATGCACAGTTTAAAGGAGTCGCTTAATGAATCAATTAAATCTAGAACCACTGAAATGCCAGACATTTCACTGGTTCTGGCGGATTCTAATCTGGATTTGAGTACTCAGAGTTTACGATCTGTCGCAAAATCAACAGAAATACTTGAAACAAAGACTGAAGAGGGAGCTGATAATAATACAAGTATTAGCCAAACAAAATTAAGTAACATAACTAGAAGAAAGACAAATTCATCCACACTTTCTGACACACTTGGCTCACAAAAAAGTGAACGTGATGCAGATAAGAGTTCGCGTTCTCTTAGATCGAAAAGCAGGACTCCTTTATCAATGGAAAGAACTGCAGCAAGTGTCGAGATAAATTCTGATCTCAAAAAGAACACTGGTAATAAAAGTGTTCTTGAAGAAAGACGTACTAGTGGAAAAATGACAAGATCATCTCAGTTGTCGAAATCGCTGAACGCACTAAACAGTACAAAATCTTCAGATAAGAATGAAAGTTTGCAAAGCAGTGGATCAAAAAGCAAGAAAAGTGTGTCAACAGTACATATGAGTGTAACTTCAACTGAGACAGATTCTGAATCGGAAGAAGATCTCGGTGGCGATGAAATTCTGTTTGAAAAGAGAGAAAAGATCACATCACAATCATCCGAATCTACTGAAATAGTTGATTTACAATCTACTAACTCAGATCATCACACAAATGCAACTTCTCCAAGCAAGATTTGGCGAAAGAGTGATTTGGTGAAAGAAGTCCAGATTCAACAAGCAGCAAGGAAAAGTAGGAACAAGCTTCACACGGATTCGCCTGATAAAAAATCAAAAACATCCGATTCTAACAATGTTAGCATCCCAGAAGACTCTGTGAACGAACCTCAACCTACTTCCACTCCAAATGTTTCCACGAGGTCTTCCAACCGAAAATCTGCTGCAAAGGGAAGTCTGAATGTTGATTGCACTCCAACTTCACAGTTTAAAAAAAGAAAAACGACTTCACCGCCCCAAAAGTCGCCCCTTACGCGAAAGACCAGGTCAAGTGCCTCAAAGAAACTGGATTTCTCACCCCCAAAAATGTCGCTGAGTTGCAAAGACATCACTGTGGCAACCGCTGAATTGAAAAATCAATCTGAAAAATCCTTGAAACGTATGTCGCTCAGATCCGGAAATGTCACCAAACAAACTCCCGAACAAACCAACAGAAGGTCACTGAGATCCAGAAACTCCAGTACTCGAAGTGAGAATCGCCAAACTCCTGTATCCGACATCCATCAATCCGTAACTTCGAACTTGGACCCCGAATCTCCAGTTCCAGGACCCAGCACACAATCCCCTCAACTTCCGACTGACTTATCGAAAATGCAGTCCACCAGTCGGAAACCCAGTTTAGCTCCAAGAATCAAATCAACGCAAAAGAAGCTCAGCTTCTTTTTTAAGAAACCCTCCGAGTCGCAAGAGCATTCTCCTAATGAGCTAGCCCTTAAGTACCCAAAACTTCAACACTTCAACAAAGTCCACGGACCGTTCAGCGCCAAATCCGACGAGCTGAATGAAATCAAAATGCGGTTGATGCAAGACGACCGCGTGATGCAGGAAACCAAGCGGATTATGCTGGAAGAGGCGGAGCGGAGGGCGAAATTGCGCGAGGAGTCGTGCAAAAAGAAGGAGGCGGAGGCTCTGGCGCGAAAGAAGGAGCGTGATTTGGCGATTAAGAGGGAGGCACGCGAACGCAAAAAGAAGGAGCGGGAAGCGCGAATGCAGAAAGAGGTCGAGGACAAAATCAAACGGAAACCGTTGTACCGAAGAAAACACTGGTGTACGGAGAAACTGAACAAGTACTTGGAGGCGAAAATGAAGTCAAAGCATGGCTTGGATACTAAGATGATGGTGGAGAAGGTCATGTGCAATCTGGTGGCCTGCGTGGATTTTATTGTCAAGGCGAAGAAGTACGAGGACTACAAGGCATTGCTGGGGAAGCTGAAGAGGATGCTGGCGAGGAATTTGATTGTGGTGACCCATGAGGACTTTTACTTCTTCTGCCACGATTACATGCCGTACAAGTTTCGAATCAAGGCCATTCCAATGTGGCTGCCTGAGATCGGACTGAACATTCCGGATTACGACCCGAAAACAGACGATGACCCGATACTGCAGACGTGAAGAGTTTTTGTTTTTAGATTATTGTAATTTTTGGTATTATTACTACGATTGAGATTGTTATCATGTGATATAATATGTAAGGAAAGCCTTTAAGAGCATTTATTTTTTAAATGTGTGATGACAATATGAGGACGGTAGTTAAAGATTATATTGTTCATTTCGAAAATGATTAAGAGTTTGCAACAATCTTGAAGATTTAATGATTAGGAATCAAAGGTTGTAGTCAGTTGTGTTAATAAAACAAATTATAATTCAGATTTTTTTCAGTTTTATTGTTGATTCCTTTCTTACCCTAACCATATCAAGTTAATGTCAGTATATGGAGATTAATAAAAAAATCTAAAGCATTTTACACTAAAAGGCACTACACTAAAAGGCATTCGGAGTTTTGAAATTAGGTATATTTTCACTTTGCTGCATTTTGATGAAAGTAGATAATATGAATTCTGTGGATACTTTTTAGAATATGAAGTTATACTTCCAACGTAAGAAATTCCAGTCCTGGGAATGTTCCACCAGTTTATTTGGAATATTCTCAAAATGTTCTCGGAGAATATTAGAGCAAGTGCAGCAGAAATGATGAATTTTCCTGATTTGATAATATTTCTTTTATTAAAAATAATATAAGTTACAATAAACTATAATATAATTATATTAGTGTTCTACGACGGAATGGAAGTATTATTGTTAATCATCGTACACTACAAAATTGCTTGTGATCCACGCCATGAAGTGATCGTATGATGGCCAGTTGAATAAGTGTCTGCTCCCTACAACACAACAAGAACAATTGCTGCTTAGATCAGTTTTCCAAATCATGTATCTCCCAGTAGCCGAAAATCAATTAAAATAAAAAGTTCCAGTTGCAAATTGGGACTTTTTGATTGGAAATGTTGTACAATGGAAAAAGGTTGTACAATCGCAAAGGAGTATATTTTTAGGGTTCAATAAATCATTCGTTCGGATAGCCTATTTGAATGAAAGCAAACGTTATATTTTTGTGTGGTATTGGTGAACAAGGATAAAATAATTATTTTATCAACTTAATTTTCAAAAACGAAGAAAAAACAATATTTGTTTAACATTAAAAATTGTTTATATAGTTACAAAATTTGTTATGAAAGCTATTAAATATAGGCAGTAGTGACTTTACAATCTACACAAATATTGCATTTTGTTTCAGGCGAGCATTATACGGCAACATATTCACAAAAATGCATGTTTTTGTTTCTATTTTTGTTAATATCTCTAAAACTAGCGACAAAAACTTGTTCAGATTTCGTACACATTTTCCACATGACATAATTAATGACATATCCAATTGTCAAAAGATTCTTAATACTTTTTCTCCTGAAAATCTGCGATATTCACTTCACGTATGTTAGTTCCCATAAGATTCCATGTATTTTTTGGTTACTTCGAATATTTATATCTCAACTTCTGACGACACAATTTTGATAAGACTTTGGGAATATAAATAAGTGGTATAAATATGCATTCACGTAAATTTTCATGACATTCTTACTTTTGATTCACGATTGTACAACCTTACTCGACACATTCTCTGCAGCATTTATTAATTCGCAATATCCTTATCCCACACGATCCTTAATCTTCACAATCCCCAATCACCGTGATCGCTAATTAATCACGGTAGTTAGGTCGAAATCTTGGCCCAGGAATTCCCTAGCTGTCATTCGTCTGAAAACACAAGTGAAAAATATTGCCCTGTTGTAAATCACCTTTTTCACATCCTTTCGGATAGGATTTAGAAAATCTTGATTATTGACAAAATGGAGGCGATTTGAAATTGTTGATAATTTCTGTATTTGTTTAAAAAGCGTAAAATCATAGAAAAACTGAAATAAAAAAACATCAATATGGATATGAAGAATTGTCCGAAGTAAAAGTAACCAAATCGCAAGTAAATCGGTCGAGTAGTTTTTAAGAAAAATCAATGCCCAGTTCGAAAAATACGCTAGTAGAAATTTCTCCAGATAGCCCGTGTAAGTGATCTGCAGCCCGGAAGGGGCAGCCCGGCCAGGACCCCGTCGGAGCCTGGGGGGGGGGCAAGACCGGGCACGAGCGCGGGAGCCTGAACAGGTCCCGAGCGCAGCTCTTTTCAAATTTTTGTCGAGTTACAATTTTTACTTTTTATTTTTACTTTATATAATACTTGTAAAAGGGGATAACTCGAATAAATATTTGTAAAATGGATGTTCGCGCTTGAGAAAAAATTACATTTTTCGGCGATTATGGCACGATCACAACGAGCACGTTATTTCTCCATTAAAACCGGCTCTGTTTATTTTGATTGACTCGCCGCCGGTTGGTCTTATCTACGTCGCTGTTATTCAGTTTAGTTTCATCCGCACTTTCGGACGTTCAATACTGACTGACCGTTCTCGCACCCGAATCAATCCGCGCGCAAAGTATTCGCCTCGAATCGGCGTGCGAAATCACGAGTGCATACAAGTGTCGATCGGGCGTCGATGCTTCTCGTTCCCTGCGGAGGCCGATCGCTATTTCGCGAACGGATTCGCGACACCACGCGCTCGCGATCGCGGTAGCCTCCGCTTCAATGTGGCAAATAATGAAATGATGTCGAAAGTTATCTTGGCGCTTTATTTCACGCCCCACATTTGCTTGCTCGATTCCGTCGCGCGACTCGTAATTGTCGTGCCCATCTCCTCCAAGACGTCCTGACGACCACTCGGGGATCCAGCGGATTACCACCAACTCAGCGTGGTCTTCGCATACCCCAACAATGGGATAACTCAAAAAATTCTTGTAAAAGGGGATAACTCAAATAAATATTTGTAAATGGGGATAACTCAAAAAATACTTGTGAAAGGGGATAACTCGAAAAAATAGTTGTAAACGGACATAACTCACATAAATACTTGTAAAAGGGGATAACTCAGATCAGTATTAAGTTATCCTCTTTTACAGGTATTAATTTGAGTTATCCTCTTTTACAAGTATTTTTTGAGTTATCCTCTTTTACAAGTATTTTTTGAGTTATCCCCTTTTACAATGATCTAACGAGTTATCCCCTTTTACAACGATCTAACGAGTTATCACCTTTTTCGTAAGAGATGTCGATTTCTCAATGATGCCTTTAAAATCTCCTTCTCATCTTTTATATTCTATAAAATAGATATTCAATTAATGAATGAATTAAATTGTTTCTTGTTATATACTTAAGGCGATATATCAGTATACGCGTCCTTGAAAACCCCTGCAGGTTGTGAGCACGATTGGTACAATAAGAAAAGAAAAAAAGTATATCAGTCGAATCACAAAATGTGAGAGATTCGACCGGTATTCTTTTT
>JABFPB010007948.1:0-10534 GCA_022817645.1 Ceratoteleas bidentatus | reverse complement strand
CTTTTTGAATGATTATTTACTGACCGTACTTTGATTCTGCATAAAAATACGGTTATTTTGAACCAACTGTCGACATTTTTCAATAATGCCTGTTCAAAAATAATGAAAACTCATTTTCGAAGTGAAAGGTAACCTCGAAAATTAACGCCAGAAAACGAGTTTTCATTATTTTTAAACATGCGTTATTGAAAAATGTCAACAGTTGGTTCAAAATATCCGTATTTTTACGCAGAATCAAAGTACCGTTAGTAAATAATCATTCGAAAAGCCAAATTTTTGTTAATTGCAAAACATTACTTTATGGCGTCAAATGGACGATTCCAACTTGTTCTGTGCTTGAGACTTCACCTTAAGTGATTTTCATTAATGTCTAGCTAAGGCGCAAGGGTAACATAAGCGTGACATTACATCAAAGTATCAATAATATAATGTTTATTTGTGCAAGTTACCAGTAGTGCAACGTTTCTTTGTGCAATGCGACAATCGTGCAACGGTTATTTGTGCAACGTAACAATCGTGCAACGATTTTCATATGCAATGATTAATTGTGCAATGATTCTTTTGTGAAAAGTACGATCGTGCAACGTTCGATCGTGCAAATTGCATAATCGAAAATTGCACAATCGTTACGATTCACAATCAAACGTTGCACATTTGTTCATTTACCAAATAACATAATGCATAACAAATCCGTTGCATTATTGCCATGTTGCATAATTAAACATTGCACATAAGAAACATTGCATTAATAAACATTGCATAAATAAACGTTGCACTATTATTACGTTGCACAAATAAAAGTTGCACAAACGTTACGTTGCACAAAAAAACTTTGCACAGTTGATACCATGCCAATCAATCGAAAATTGGCGACGTAAAAGTGTGGGCCAAGTTGAACGATCTATTTTGCAAGTATGGCGCGGAGCGCCGTCATTGTGTTTGTTTTTTTGACAATTTTCGTAATCATAAATGAGTATATCATCAAGTGGGGGCCCAAACGAAAAATATGTTAATTATTTTTAAATTATGGTTTATATGAATCCATATTTTTGTTACTTAAAAAATTGTTAAACTATTTTTGCGTGTCTCGGGGGATTTCGCCCCTTGGACCCCCACCGGGGGCTTCGCCCCCTTGGGCCCCCAACGGGGTTTAGCCCCTGGACCCCTTTCCCCTCGAGCCTGCCTCTCCGCAGAGCCCCACCGTCGGTGGGTCCTCCGCGATCCCCTGCCTCCGCCACCGGGCCCCCCGGCCCCCCGGACCGGTCACTGGTTCCCCCTCCAACCAGATCTCTGTCCACGGTTCCCGCCGAACCTCATTAGAGTCTCTGTTTAGTATCCTGCACCACACTCTTAGAAATCTTCTGTTTGTAACGGCAAGATTTTCTTTTTGCAACGGTTTCTACAGTCAGAACATGAATTTCATTCTGTGACAGCAAGATATCTGTTTGAACTCAATACGGAACGGACTGCGCATGCGCAGTCCGCAAGATATCTTGCTCTCACAGAATGAAAATCAGTTTGCCACAGAATGAAAGTCATGTTGTGAAAGAACTGATTTTCCTTCTCTCGCAAAAGGATTCTTGTTGTGACAGGACATTTTTAAGAGTGTAAGGCCAAATAACAGAGGCATATTCAAGCTTTTGGCGCATTACAGACGAAAACAGTACAGTAAAAGATTTAATATTTTTGGAAGTTCTTGGCAGTACAAATCATATATTCCTACATTTTCATTGCTTTTGTCGTTATCAAATCAATATGATTGCTAAATGACGACTTATAAAAAACTACACCTAGGTCCTTTATTGTTTCAACTCGATTCATAGGTTGATTGTCTATCGAGTACTCAAATAGAAAAAGTGTTCTACTCGCATAAAACGAAATCGCATTACATTTGGTAATATTTAGATCTAGATAATTCTTAGAACACCAATTTTTTATAGAGTTTATATCTTGTTGCAGTAGTTTTGCGTCTGCTAGTGTCGAGACTGGGCGAAAAATTTTTGCGTCGTCCGCAAAGAGAAGGATCTGAGAATGTTACACAACAGATGGCAAATCATTTATAAAAATTGAAAAAAGCAACGGCCCCAGATACGTTTCTTGCGAACGCCTGATGAAACAGAGAACGACCCAGAGTAACAATTAGGAAAACACACGGTTTGTGTCCTGCCTCTCAAGTAGCTAATCAGCCATGCTAAAAAAAGGTTACAGAAGCCTGAGGCAGACAGTTTTTTCGCAAATACATCATGATTGACACTATCAAAAGCTAGCGAAAAATCAATATAGATCGTGTCGACTTGCACTTTCTTTTGAAAATTATGTACAATAGAGGTGGTAAAGTAAATTTGACACTGTAGAGCGATTTGATCTAAACCCATGTTGATGTTCTGTGACGAAGCTTGATAAAAAACTTGACATGTACTCAGTAACTAGATCTTCTAATATCATGAGAATTGCGTTCAAAATTGAAATCGGTCGGTAGGTAGTTATCAACGCCTTGTTATCGGACTTATATATGGGAATTACAATACTTTCTTTCCACGCCGTCGGTAAGTGGCCCAATTCCATCGAGCGATTAAAAATTTATCCAAAGTAGACGAGCTAATGAAAAATTACAATCCCATCAGGGGCGGCAGGCTTGTTCGAGTTTAGATTAATAATTTTTTCGTATATAGAATCAATACTGACGTGAAAATCGCTCAAAATCATTCCAGACTCACTACTCAGTACTGGGACAGAAGAGTTTGTAGGAATAGCATAGGCAGATTTAAAATTTTCACTGAAAAGTCGAGGGTGTAACGTATTCTACATTACCTAATTCCTTTATCCTGCGTAATCTATTACCGTAAAAACTTTATCACTAAACCAAACTACGGACAAAAGTCACCAAGTGGCGTGCTCTCTGTCTCACTCAACGGATTAGTGTGAGATGGAGAAACGCAGAAGGGAATACCAGGGAAACTTGGTAACGAAACTTTCAAGAAAAACACGGGGAAATTTTTTGTTCCCTCCTTTATCAACATTTAATAACAAGCCAGGTGAGAAAAGGGTTGGCCCGCACCAGGGGAGAAAGGGGCACCCCAAGGGAAGCCGACAAGCGTGCAGAATTCATGCATAAATGAAATAAATAAATGTAACACAAATATATTTGGCCGAACAGAAAGGAAACGAAAGGGACAAGTAAATGCATGATAAGACAATCAAGTCAGAACAAGCAAATCTCAACTGTTGCGCGTTGGAGGGCCCTCGAAAGAACTAAAAAGGGTGCCCTCGTCCCGCTTGCGGTTGCTGAATTCCCTCAAATTCGGCCGGAACGATAAGGGGAGTGTCTCGAAACACCAGAGGCAAATAATTTGCACCGCACTTTTGTCCAACATAAACACCAGAAAACAGTTTTATTGGTATAGAAAAACAATTATGACCACACAAAGGCCCTCGGCGCTCGCGAGGCGGCTTTCGGCCCGGAACCCGCGGAGAGCGAGGTCGCGGAATGTCGCGGGGCGAGGGAGCGCGAGCAGGCACCGTGCGGCGAGGGTGCGGAGAGTTTTCGCGCGCAGAACTGCAAATCCGTATAATTGCAATTACGAGCTTTCCGGCGCGTAATCAAAGCGGTTCTGATTTGAAACACGAAAGGAAGTCTAATTCGACCTGTGCGTACGAAAACATATACACAATCATTTCCATTCACAAAATCAAAACACTTCATTCACACGAGACGAAAAATCGCGCGGTAATTCCAGAAAATATTACGCCCGAAAAATAAGAATTCAGAGCGGTGAAATCAAAACAAAGCGCTCGAATGTTTAATGAGAAAAAAAGCACATTAAGAGTTTGCTTTTAAGTAAATATAAAAATCTGAACAGATTAGTTTACAAACGACGTCGTTTTGCACAAAATATGGGTGTGACCGCGACATCGTATTTTTGACGTCGTAAATCATATCGCGAAGTGTAAAATCACCGCGATGGCCACGGAATAACTCGCAACACTGATCAATCGCACCACTGTATTGTTCCAAAGTTTCTATCCACGCATCGACGCACGGGCCAGCGATGATCAATCCATGGACGGAAGGTTCCTGCAACATTACGGGTTACGAGTCACGTTCGGTTGAATCTGAAACATTCGATCAAGACAAAAATTAATCTAACGTATGAACCACCGTTTTAAAAAAATCATTGTAAGCAAAAAAATTAATTACCTTTCCCTTTTACGGTGAACGTCTTTTTCTGATGAAATTGCGAAAATTTTGCATTGCATCGCGACGATATGGGAATCTCAAAGTCCGAGCCGTCGTTTGTCATATAGTTATTTATGGATGCTAAATTGTCCGCTAATATCTGCCATTCGTCGCCGTTCAAAATAGTCCCCGACCAGAAATTACCAGTCAGGAAAACACACGGTTTTCACGAATTTTCGCACTTTTCCAAGCCGGCAACAGCGAATTACGTTTTAGACTTGTTTAACGCGTAGATACGCGAACAGATAATTTTGTTAATTACGGAACACATGTTGATGTACGAAACACTATGCGACGACTAATCCATGTCGTCGAAATCTTCGCACGTCGACAGTTTAGGAGCACCAATGGGAAACCATTGTCTAATTTTCAAAACGTTGTTCAAAGCGCATGCGCATTCGCTAGGCATATCTTTTTGCTGACAATGGTAGAAACACATATCCGACACGTCAGACATTTTTGCAAAGGAAGGGTTCACCACGTCCCTCTCCAAATCGATGATTCGTTTTTTCAAAACTTTACGCAAATAATCCGCTTTGCATATACCGCGAACGTAAATATTCGTCGCCTCACGCGTTATGCGTCTCAAATTTTAAATCACCGAACTCGAATAACAAAAACCATAATTCCACGTTAATCCGTGATGATGGATCGTCGCCCAATTGTTTCGTGAACGTGCGTCGCGGTTCAATTTACGAAACGGGTGCATTGGAAATATGATCCAGTGGGCCAGACATTCTCGCGAACCGAAAGTTGCGACCGCGAATTCTTTCGGGACGAATTTGTTTTCGTTGTCGACAAACCCTTGAATATCGAAAACGGCGTTCATGTTCGAATGCAATCGATAGACTGGATTCGGCATATATCAACATTTTCTTATATTCGTGATTATAAAAAACACGTTCAAACATGATTTCTTTAATACGCGACGCATCATTTTTTTGGAATTATAAACAACAAGCAGAAAATTTCTGTTATGATTCATGGACACTTATCAAAACAAAATTTAAAAACCGCTAACGATAGGATCAGTTCAATTTGTAACTAGTTAAAACTTGCCGGCGGTCGCGCTCGGTCGCCCATCCGCTATATTCGTTTTTTACGCAAGCAAAGTTAACCGTGAAAAAAATGTATAAATATAAAAAAATGTGTAAAAGTGAACAAAGTGAAACACCGATTTTGGCGGATAAAAAAATTGAAAAAGAAACTTGCGTTGAAACAAAACCGACGATTCTCGCGAGTGTCGTTTTAAAAGCTTTGGCGGTCGTCGACGAATGGATCGCGGACGCGTCGCCCATTCACCCATTCACCGCAACAAGAGCTGAACGACGCGATTGCCGAGGAATATGAATAC
Source organism: Ceratoteleas bidentatus (assembly GCA_022817645.1). Classification (NCBI taxonomy): domain Eukaryota; kingdom Metazoa; phylum Arthropoda; class Insecta; order Hymenoptera; family Scelionidae; genus Ceratoteleas; species Ceratoteleas bidentatus. The sequence continues at coordinate 4,943 of JABFPB010007948.1, read as the reverse complement.
CCAGAATTTGACTTTCACGCTCATAAACGCAAAGAAGAAGATTTAAAAAAGGCCTCAAACGTTGTGTCAGATAATTGGTACATATGCGTGACAGTTCAGTACGAAAGAATGAAATCGGCCATAGTATACGATAGTGTCAAATACGGGAAACCAATCATACCCGTTATTCACGACCCTGCTATCGATTTAGAAAGAAGCGCATTTATGCAATTCGAAGGATATATCACGGACCCGACGAATCGGACGATTCTTCCGAGTGTTAAGAACAGTTTAAAAAGTATCAGCGCGAGTCTTCACTGGTATTTCGTCTATGTAAACAAAATGTACACAATCAGCGATTTCACGACATTGTTTGTGCGCGCGAGCGAAGATGTTCGACTCGTGCCTGTCAAAAAGAGACGAGTTCCGTGTTAAAAGTGATAACGTCGAACTAGTGAAAATGGAGCGAACCGTTATTTTGGAAAATTTAAACAAACTGTAAAATCTCGTGCTCCCGCGCAACGCGCACTTGTGACGCGTGTTAAAAGCCGAGCAACCAAGCTCGAGACTTTCAAAAAGTGCACTCGTGAGAAGTTTTAAATTTGTGGTGCGCAACACGGGTGTTCGCGAGTTGTGGAAAATTTATAAAAAATTACGTTTCGAGCGCCACTGGCGTATCGTATTGCTGATCGGTGACTTACTAAAACAGCGTGGCGAGTTGGATCGCCCCATCGTGCAGCAGATCGCGGCGGATTATCGCAGATCTCAAGGTAAACTACAATAAATTTTAAAGTAAAATTAAAAAAATGTTTACTTTAAAGTGTTTTATCCTAAAGTGTTTTTTTATTGCAGATCTGTAAGAAACCCTTTACGATGATAATGATGGGATATTCAAACCGCTTCCATTAATCGTCGAAAATGTACCGGCACCACCTGGTATGTACAACCTATTAGGATAATCGATAATAACCAGGGGCACGTTCTTATAAATGTTTTTTTTCCGTACAGGTCTCTTGAATCTTGTCAGGACAGGTGGTCGCGCCCAGGACGACGCGCGCCCCAGCACGAGCGAGGGCAAGTTAATTTTTATAAAAATATATCTCCGAATAGGTCGTAGTTACCGGATTACGATATTTATATATCTTTATCATCAACAGGCCGACCCGACAACGATCGCCCGATTTTTGCGGAGGAACCATCGGAGGAAGAAAAGAGCTTCGGCGAGTCGTACACGGACGAGACGCTTCACCATCCGTCGTCGGAGAATGAGGCGCCTCCGGAAATTCAGCAGGGAGCGGGCGCCCTGGAAGACCCCGACGACGTCCAACAGAACACCGAAGAAGCACGCGGCAACGTCGAACCGCGGGCACCTTCACCCGGCACCGTGGAATTAGACATAGCAAGCGAATCTCGGCGTAATTATAAACGATTTAGTACCTACGGTAGAGAGATCGAGGTCCGATTCCGCGCGCCCGGTGAAACCGTCCAGTTAGACGCGTGGCTGGATCTTGCGATGAACGCGCTGCATCGTGAAATTCTCGACGAATGCGACGACGACGACTTTATAGGCCTCACGTGCAACGCCGAGTCGTTTACGACTGGCCCGGCGTGGATGTCGTTTCGATTCGCGAGCGATTTTAAGTCGGAAGACATTTCGGACGTGCTTTTCAGCATTGCTCAAAGTAACGAAGGTTTTGAAGTAAACAAAACTTTGACGTTTTCGTGCGCGATCGTCAAAGGAATTCGCGGCGGTGCGCGCAGAAAAATGTCAATGGATAAAACGCGTAAACAATCAGTTTTAAATATTACGAATCGGGACAACATGTGCTTACCACGTGCATTGGTAACTGCTCGCGCGCATGCGCGGCGCGGGACGCTTAGAGACGGCGAATTGCACGAAACGTGGAACAATATTCGGCTCGACCGTCCTTACCAAAAAGAAACCGCGTTACGACTCTTTCGTTTGGCCGAGGTTAATATTCCGAGATTAATGGCCGAGGTTAATAATGGGTGCGGATTGGGCGAAATTGAAAAGTTTCAAAACTATTTAGCCTGCACGGGGTACGCTTTATTGATATTCAATTTAGAAACTTTTGGTCGCGGTGAGAAACCGTTTTTCAACGGCACAGAAAAAATAATTCAAACGCGCGGAATGGTTCGACATAAGTTATATATTCTTTACGACAGCGACAATCGCCATTTTAAACCTATTTTGAACATAACAGCTCACTTAGCGGTTCGTCATTTTTGTAGCCTTTGTTTCACGGGGTACAACAATCAAAAATCAAGTCATAGGTGTAAAAAAATTTGCAAACGCTGTCACGGATCTCCACCGTGTGCGCAGATCGGCAAACAAATTTGCGATAACTGCAACAGATTTTTTTACGGGGAAACCTGTTTCGAAAATCATATCAAAACTCGAATCTGTAGCGGAGTCAAATGTTGCGCCGTGTGTCACAAACGCCTCGATCCGCGAAACGAGAATATTTCACACTGGTGCACGTCTTGCGGTGTACGCGAACAAATTTTTATCAGAGACCCCGTGAAACAATTTGTCGAGTACACCGTGCGAAATACCACGGAATTTTCTAAATTTATTTGCATCGCGCACAATGCGAAAGCATACGACATGCAATTTATTTTGAAATATATTGTCGAAAATGTAAAAAGATTAGAACCGAAACTAATTTTAAACGGTTCGAAAATTATTCAAATGATTTGTGAAAAAACCTACTTTATAGACAGTTTGAACTATTATCACATGGCTCTGAGTAAATTGCCGCAAGCGTTCGGACTTGAAGACGTTACGGGGTACTTTCCGCATCTTTTCAAAACGTTAAAGAATCAGGATTACGTCGGTCCTTTACCAGCGATGCATTTTTATTCCCCCGACACAATGACTATGAAAGAGCGAGAGAAATTTATCGCTTGGTACGAAGACTCGGTTAGTAAAAATTACGTGTTTAAATTCAAAGACGAATTGCAATACTATTGTAAGAAAGATGTTACGATATTAAGGACGCGTGTCTAAGTTTTCGTAAAATATTTATCGAATTTGGAATCGACCCGTTCGCTGAATCGTGCACCATTGCTTCAGCGTGTAACAAACTTTATAGACAAAAGTTTTTAAAACCAAAGACGATCGGCCTCGTACCGCACAACGGATATCGTCTCGCCGATAATCAGTCGGCGAAAGCTATTCGCTGGTTAATCTTACGCGAGAAAAACGACGACGTTCGGATTTAGCACGCGGGTCGCGGACGCGAGGTGGGTTTACCGGAAGGGTTTTTGGTAGACGGATTTTATCGCGACGATAACGAGCGACGCGTGTACTCTTTTCACGGGTGTTGCTGGCACGGCTGCGAAACGTGTTTCACGATAAATCGAACAGCGCCAATCGGTAAAGACGACTCCCTCGAATCACGTTACGAACGCACGGTCGACGCTTCGACGCGAATTCGCAAGGCCGGTTACAATTTCGTGGAAATTTGGGAATGCGAGTTCGACGCGTATTTGAAGAATAACCCAGCCGAGCAATCGTATTTGGACGACAATGCGATGATGACTCGATTCATAGAGCCGCGCGAATCCCTTGAAGGGGGCCGTACAGGTCATATTTCCACTTTTTACGATGTAGGAAGCACGAGCGAAAAGATAAAATATTACGACATTTGCAGTCTTTATCCCTTTGTTTGTAAAACTGGGAAATACCCCATCGGCCACCCAAAAGTTTTCGTTGGTAACGAATGCGCGGCCTTGGTCGGGCCCGCGAACGACATTTCAAACGTGTTTGGTTTGATAGGTAGTCGCGTCTTACCGCCGCGCGACTTCTTCCATCCTGTGTTAGGGTTTAAGATTCACAATCGTCTAATCTTCGCTCTTTGTCGAACGTGTGCGATGGAGCGCATACAAGGCGATTGCCCACATGACGACGAGAGCGCGCGATATTTCGACGGATCCTTCGTCTCGCTGGAACTCCAACGAGCTGTGGAGTTTGGGTATAAAATTTTCGAAATATTTGAGACCTGGCAATACGGTGATCCACTCAGTACGACAAGAATGACACCACCGATGGTGTAAATGGATCATTCGCGGAGTACGTAAACACTTTTTTGAAAATAAAGTAGGAGAGCTCCGGGTGGCCGTCCACGTGCAACAGATTCGGAGAAAAACGATTATATTCAAAATTATCACGCGGTCGAAGGCGTACTGTTGGACGAATCAAAAATTTGCAAAAACCCCGGGCTACGTTCCGTGGCTAAACTATGTCTCAATTCGTTATGGGGAAAATTCGCGCAACGGCCGAATCTCGGTCAAGTAAAATTATAAAAACGCGCGAGGAGCTGATGGAACTTTTGATCAACCCGAGAATCGAAGTCAAATTGATCTTATTCGTAAACGAAGACGTCTTATACGTAACGTATCATTACGCGATCGACATTCCCGTACCGTCGTACAATACCAATGTTTTAATCGCGAGTTTTACCACATCCGCGGCGCGATGTATATTGCACGAGCACTTGACGCTTTGTGATCGAAACGTGTTGTATTACGATACCGATTCGGTTATATTTGTCAGCAAGCCGGGACAGCCCGAGCCGGAGACGGGTGATTATCTCGGTGTTATGACGGACGAACTCGGTCAAGGATGTTTTATAAAATCGTTCGCTTCGTGCGGCCCGAAATTTTACGCTTACGTTGTCCAAAAACCCGACGGTGCGACGGAGGAGTTTTGCAAAATAAAGGGTGTTACGTTAAATTTCAAAAATAAAGATAAACTGAACTTTAACGTAATCAAAGACATGGCACGCGGCGAGCGAACGACCTCCGTGAACTTGAAATACGACGCGATTCTGCGCACACCGTTTCACCGTGTCGTCACACGTACTTTTGAAACGAAGACCTTTCGACCAATTTGGCTCTCTACCGTACGGTTTCAAAGACGTTTAGCGTGTACATGTATA
>JABFPB010007947.1:0-10528 GCA_022817645.1 Ceratoteleas bidentatus | reverse complement strand
TCACTATGTTACCATCGATTGTGGTAATGGTTACCACAATTGTGGCTGTCTTCACGAATTATTTTTCTCCGTGTGACCAAATTTACCAAATTTCTCTTTATACTTAGATTTAAGTAATTTGTAGTTTATGGCTTAATATTTTATGAAAAAAATTGCAATGTTGGAAGAGAAGCTGATTATATTATTTTATATAAATTATGCAATAAATATGTGACTACATGTATTAATATACATGTATTAAAATAAAAAAAAGGAATCAGTGCATTCAGTACGACAGAAATCCCATTCTTAGATCGAAAGCTTAATCACTTGCTCTTATCGATAATTCTTTTTTTAATGTCAGAAGATCTGTCGATTGACGTAAAATAGTTAAACTAGACTCAAGATCAGGTTTAATTCATTAAAATTAGATTGTATATGTGAGATTTATAAGTCCTTTTTTATTGAACAAACGGTTTTACGTCTGAGCGAATAAAACATTTAAACGATATTGCAGTTTCGTTTTTTGAGTTACAATAGTGACATTTTATCGCCTTTACAAAAACATTTAAACGGAATTAATTTTAGAACAATTTAACCAGCATTTAGAACCAATCACTTTTAAGAGTCTTTCTGGACCGGGTTATTAAAGAAACAGACATTCGTAGACAACGCAATATATTATATTATTTTACTAAAAACCTTCAAATCTAAGAATTAATGAAAATAAATATCAGAGCCTCACAATCTTATTTTAATTAATTTTAATCTAATTTTTTTCTTGTATGAACAATTAATACACACAACACATTTTTTTAGCATCAAATTACATGATTAATGCGTTCAACTGAATAAATTCCAGTAGATACTTTAACTACAGACATCATAATATAAAGTTTTTTAACAGTCATGATTATACAGAAATATGAAAAAACAATAGCATCCCAATCAGAAAAATTAGGCAATATTTGCGCAATATTTGCAGCGATCAATTGACTAAATATAATCTAATACATCTCAAATGGACAATATTTGTGCAAATATTGGACAATGGTATGTTAGAACATATTTTTCTTATAGGGATTATTAATTTTCTATGCAATAATCGTTTTTTCGAGACAACGTTGTCAAATATTCTAATAATCAAATCAACGAAGAAGGATTATAATAATCGCAACTGCCAGCTTGTCGTAGCGAATTTCGTACACATAGTATAGTGTCTTGCTATTATGTCGAAATATGATAATATGAGTAATATTTATGCGCGAACTGGGGTTAATACACCGATTGTAATATTAGACGTGACTTGCACTACACCTAACGACAATAATTGTTACTAAACGGTCGTCGGTACTATGGACATAGGTGAGTTATGTGCATAGAGTCTATACTTGCCATTTAACAAGCAATGCATCATTGTACGTCGACGTACCCTTAGTAATTTACACATATAGTTATCTCATTTGAATGATAATGATGCATTGAAATGAGTAAAATGAGTATTAATATGAACTACAGTTCGGAATTAATAAATTTTACAATTGATTCACGTGAAATTTCATATATCTTATTTTTTACCGTAAAAGTAAGAGCAATTATGGAAATTTACTCGAGTCGAACAAAATCGTTTAATGTTTTTAATCAAATGAGTTTGAACACTGAATAAAATTTATACAAAAAAAGACGCGTATACTTGCTACGTGAGCAGGCTAAAATCTTAAAATTTGTAATAAAATTGGCATACCAAGATATCTTAAATATAAAGTAATTTGGTATTATCAGTGAAAAAAGTATCTTATGTAAATAAATAATTCGGAGGTCTTAATTTCGTTTCGGCTAGTCTTTCTTTATTTAAAAAAATTTTACATTGTATGATAGAAAATCACGTCACAAGAATTTCCGTTTAATTTTTCAACAGAAATTTGCATTGAGACAAAAGCTCACTTTTATTCACGACACTGTTTTGTAATGCTTTCAAATATTGTTCGATTTTGTAAACAAAAGCCCAACTTTTTAGAGATATTTATGATTATATAACATCAGAATTCCGATATATTATTTACAATCGCTCGGAACGATTAATGAGCATTTAGAGAAGATTTTTTTTCAGAGGAGTTCAGAAGAACAATTAGGAATTTTTAATCCTAAAAACTACGAGGTTACAACCTCCCGACTGTTTTATGCTCTTATAACAAATATTTTTAGTGAAATAAAACCCGCCACGTAAATCTAATCAGCTAATAACATTGCGCAGTAGACGTTCACAATATTAATTCAGCAATTAAAAACATGTAAAACATGTAAAATAACGGCATACACAATATAAATGTACCTTACTGCAAATCTGATACAAAAATTCCTTTACCTTAGTACAAATTACGGTGGTGCCGTAATGAGTGCATGATGAGAATATTACTTCATCAGATTTGTTCTCATTGTCCCGAAAAAATACCTTGACTTAGAAGAGAATTGAACCCTCGATGCTCATTTAGCAGTCTGAGTTGCCTCAGTTATTTTTAACAGGAATGTGGTATCAAAACATGCGTTGCAGCCAAGAAAGATCGCAGTCGGCAATGAAAACAATTTAATCGTTTAAGGTATAGTTGATAGCAAGTCGATAAGAAATCAATAAGCTGCTTTGGTAACCTGTTGGTGATCCGTCGGTCACACATCGACTGCACGCCACTCGAAAAGGTGAAATGAAATCACAAAAAAACTTGAATAAATTGTAGCGACATAAAAAGAAGGAAAAGTATTATACTTTACTTATAAATTTAGTCATGTTCATAATTAGATTGTCTTGAGTTTTTAAATCAGTGTAGTTTTTACTTTTAGTTTAAATATGTGTCGAAATGTTGGTAATTTGTTCCAACAACAATAATATCAAGGAATGTGCGTTTTTCACATATTCTGATGGCCATGATCATGATTCAGTTTGAATCATGACCATGATTCAAACTGAAGACATGGAAGAATAGACTGTTATCACACTGGTGTCATGTCAGCTGAGTTACAGCTGTCCAAAAAAGGTGCACGAATAAGAATCGCATTTTTACTCCGAAAAAATGTAAGTCTCATCTTTAAAGTAATGTGAAATTATAGGCCATTTTAACCACTCGGCTTCCTGCCACACACCAAAAGAAAAGAAAGTTTTAATTTAAATAATGTAAACTTTGGCAACTTGTATGGTATAACAAAAAACATTTGTCGACCCAGTTACCAACAAAGTAATACAATTTATTGATTTTCCGGTAAATTTCAAATAGCTGCGATGATTTGATCCGATCTTATGGGGTTTTGAAATTTATTCAGCTTTATCTCAGTAATTTTTTCATGTTGGCGTGGGGAGAGCAGAATGTTTCAATTGATCCATCATCGACTTTAAAGACGAAGCTTCAAAATTTCTCAGACTTAAAAATTCATTCACTTTCGTGCAAAATCGGCAGAGTTATATCGATTTTAAAAGTTGGTAATTTTTATGATTGTTCTAGCGACGCGTTTTTATTACCGAGAGTAGATGCTAGGTATCGAACACAGTAATCAATATGAACCAAATATTTCTTAAAAATAATTTATTTGCAAGTATAAAAATATATTTACATCAATCCTAGAAGAAGTCTCTTCCGTTAGCTACTAACTGCTTTATTTTCATAGAAATTTCTTCGAAAATAAAAGTTTTTTACATAACGATTCTAGAATAGCGTGTTTCAGTAGTAAAGTTGAAAGCTCGCCGCAGAAACACAAATAATGTAGAGAACAAATCGTTATTCTTGCTATTCGTATTTCCTTCACAAGGAAGATAAAAAAACCTGTTAGCACTTGTAAACCTCTCTCCACTGTTTCTAACATTTTTACATTCTTTTTTTTAATATGTTCATAAAACTTAACTTATCTATTTCAGTCTGATAAAATCTCTAACCACTAAAGTACGTAGAGATGAAAGATTTTACTTTTTTAATATTTTTCTTTGATAAAAGTTTGTTCAGCTTGATCATAGCCTTGTGTCCAGTCTTCAGAATGTACTGGATTCTCTTGAAAGTCTTCGCGGTGCAGAATCTCATCTTCAGGGACTTTTTCGGTTTCTCAGTTGATGTTAACGGTTCTGCTTTCGCGAGTTCCGTGGTTTCATGTTTATCTTCGTCTACTACTTCATTCGTCTCCTCGGTTACCGGTGCCTGAGTTTTCGTCGCTGTCAGCTTAACCTTTACGCCAGCCAGTCTGCACGCGACTTTGAACAGGTCCCTTGCAAGGCTGCTGTTCGATGCATTTTTCATCAGTTCGGTTCCAAGTTGTACTTTGCCAACAAAAACCCGAACCGTGTCCAATATTTTCTCGGTTTTCGATATTTCGGTTGCAGATTCGATGAGCAATTCAGAGTCTTCATCAGATTCAGCTTCCCGTTTGACAATCTAGAGGAAATTAATAAAAAATTAGTCTTTCGGAATATTTTTGCCGCATTATTTTTAAAAAGAACAGTGAAAGATATATTTTATTGCGAATTTTTTTGCATTTTTGGTATCCTTATACTCTCTAGTGTATTATAACAAAATCAAATTTTGATGTACAAAGTCTTAATTTTATTATTTTCTAAAATAAGTGATTAAAAAGTGGCTTACATTCTCAAACAATTAAAAAAGTGACTTACCGTAGAGACTTTGCTCTTTTTAATCCATTCCAAGACATGTTCAGCTAGCCCCATGAATTGTTTTTCGGATTCGATTTCGGATTCGACTTCCGATTCTGTTTCGTCCCATATGGACGGGGGTAACACGTCGAAATTTAATTTTTCCAACTGTTCAATGAGATCTCGATGCTCCTGTATATTATCACGGTGTTCAGCTGGGACAGAATTATACATGTACTTCAGTGTTTGAATCGCATCAGCGAGATCGTTCGGAAGAGATTCATTGGATGTTTCGTTGGATGGTTCAATCTGTAATAATGCATAATTATTTAGTCACAATTGTGTAATTTAGTACAAGTTTGTAGACAAACTGTTCGAAAACTATAAAATCATCGTATTAAAATGTACGGGAATGAGAAATTTCAACAGTGGAAAAATGTTTTATTGCAAAACAGTAAATTTTGCACTACTATTATTTCTAAAAACTTAACATTTTTTTATGGTAAATCTTCCAAGATGGTCAAGTAAAAATTATTATCTTGACAACAAAATGCTTTGAAATTATGATAATTTTTACCAAATAAGACACAACTGCTCAAGATTATGGTATTATACCATAAATATAGTATATTCCCAGATAGAAAAATACTGCAAACTTTGCACAAACTTTGCACAAACTTTGTGCAAATTTTACGCAAACAAGTTGTCTGCGCGTTTTTCTATTTGGATTATAATAGAATTCTTTTCTTAGAGTGTGTATAAATGCAATAATTGTTATTTAATATACTTTGTTGTGTCAATATTTGTTACTGAAATAATACATTTCGGTGCTTGCATCAGTTGCAGTATAACGAAACTCAATTCTGAGATAATGACACTGAAGTGCCATATCCGTCTAATTCGTAGCAAAACATTTTTGTTTCTATATTATATTAGGAAACTTTCCGTTAGGAGGAGAAAATGTTACAAAAATGCTTTTAAACAATTAATTGCAATGCTTGATCCAGTGCAGATATTTTCGGATAAATAATCTGATATTAAGGTTTTTTGGCGTTTTTGCTACACATGACGTGAAACTACTATACCGATGACTGGAACTACTATATGGCTCTTTTACAGAATATTACTTTATTCGCTGCAAAAATAAACTTTGCACCGAATAAAGTAAAGTAAATGTTATTTGAAGGCACATGGATATAAAAAATTACAGAATGTTTCTGGGAGAAAGATTTTTCAAGAAAAAGACATTAAAAAGTATTTAAACACTTATAGAACACACTTATTTGTCTACTATATTCAATGAAATTAGACCTGGCAATAAGTGTATCAATATTATAATTATCGTAAGAATTTGTTCTAAATAAATGTATCGTGAACAATATCAGTACAATTTTTACTTTCTTAAATTCTGATTTGAACCGTCGCATATTTTAAATATATATTATGAGTTAATAAATTTGTGATAGATAATTGACAATTTGCAATATGTTATAGAAGAATTTTCTGATGAACAGCAATTGTTACTGCAAACGATTGTTTAAAACTTACAGTAATAACTCTGGCATTCACAGCGCCCAAGACGTAGAGCGCCAATACAATATATCCACGCATGTTGAATTTCTCCTCTGGAAAATAACAATAAACGATTTAAAGTCCACTAACAAACTAATTCACGCAAAGAAAATATTATCAACTTCATCCTATTTATTAACGACATCCCCTCCAAACAACAAATGGTTCTTACATCAGAAGTACTTGACTGCACGTGCTATTTCTTTCTTTGAAAATACGTAATTTCAATTTTCACTGAATAAGAATTGAATTTGCAAAATATAATTAGCGAATTCGATTTAAAATTTATTATTTAATTTATTATTTAAAACTATTGAATTTACGTGTTGCATTTTAAATAAACCCGATCAAATTTGCAAAAACATCGAAATAGAGTGAACATTGTCCATTGATAATTCAACGTTTTTATGGTTCATACCTTAAACACCCGTGGAACTGGAATTTGAATGATACCAAACGGGACCAACATTCACTTATATACTCGAAGTTCGTTAAAAGAAGTCGGTGGCAGGGATAATGTTTATTAATGAAAATTGTGCATGCTGTATATGTCATTAAACAGAGCAATACATACTTTTTCTTAGCCGCTTAATTATTTTAACCCGTACATGGTTTCACAATGCGAAAAACGAGCCTGAAACATTAAGTTATCCAGCTTTAAAGACAAATTTGCCAAAACTTGGAGAAATTTAAGAAAAAAAAATGTTTATTTCAACAATCTTTAATTTATCGTTAATTCAATGTTTTAATTTCGTTCTAATTTTTATTTATATATTTGCTGTCAATTATATTCCTATTTTTCAATTATATCTAATTTGTATTTATGGATTCAATAATACTGTGAGTAACATTGTATCAAAATAATAGCACTGATAAACTAAATATATATCTCGTGATAAGAATAATATCATCATATTTTAAAAACAACAGTTTCCTTATTCAAACACGAATGATCGAAGAGAAATTACGATAAACAATTAATACAAAAAGTAATTCCTATTAGAAATAAAGAACAAAACAATTGCAATAAAAAAACATTAAAAACACTATTAGCGCCCATTATTATATTAAACCGATAATAAATATCACATAAAAGAAAAAATTTCACAGGAATCCTAACTTTTTTAATGAAATCATAATTCCGATTTTCCAAAACGAATTTGTTTGATCCAGATTAAACTAATAGTCCAGATTAAACTAAAATGTTCCAGATTAAACTAGAATAATCTTGGTATTATTATTTTACCAAGATTATACTAGTATTCTGTTGAGTGTTCTTGTTGAGTTTGAACATTCCTTTTAAGAGGAGGACAAACTCGATTGTCCACTCTATATGTCGGTAATGTAGACATGTCCCATTGCGCCAAATTTTTCTGTTTTTTTATTTGTCTGTGCTTTTTTAAGAGAGTTCCGTGATTTGTTTGCTCTTAGATTATGGTTGTATATTATCAGTCCATTCTTCCACTTAATTTTTTAGATTAATGTGAACAAAAATACGAGATGTTTGAGTTCGTTTTATCCTGTACCTCGAATTTTTGTTCACATTAATCTAAAAAATTAAGTGGAAGAATGAACTGATAATAAACAGGAGGACAATCGAGTTTGTCCTCCTCTTAAGGTGATGCCGAAAGTCTGATCAGTGTCGTTGTTTATAAAAAATGTACGAATAATAATTTTACAATAAACCGACCTTTCCTACATTCTATGATTGTGGGAGAATATGTCTGGCTGACAAATCATAACGTTTAATAATGCATGATCGCGAAAAACGTTTTTCGCGATTTTTGTAGCAGACGACAAAAAATCGCGAAAAAACATTTTTCTCAATCATGCTGTTAAACATATTGAACATCAGTCTGTGCAAAACATCAGTATACACATTATAGATAAATTCGTCATCGAAAAAATTACAACTATGAATAAGAAGTAATAAAAAAATTAATATCTGCAATCGTGAATCGTTTTTTGTCTCCACTGCTTGCACTTACTTACGGGAGCTGAAACGAGAGCTCTTATTTTTAACCTCTTGTATTCCCCTTAGGTCTTAGTCGTGTTCCCTTCATTTATCTCTGCTGCTCATTCTATGTTCAACGGTCATGAACTTTTTGCTCCCTTTCATGGCTTTGGCGTTGTATAACGCCGTACGAAGAATTCACTACCAGCAATCAGCGTAATGCACCCGTATATATAACCTCCGATTTTCGTTTGAGTATCAACACTCTCATACTTTTTTAAAATGCTTACAGATATGCGCAAATAGTCTAAATGAAGTACGTCTTTTTGTGTCCATTTAACAGGAATTTAAATGAAATGGACAAGACAACATATGAATGCCTAATTCATGAAATAAACATATAAAAATCATTACAGCCTCATTTGTTGCAACATGTGGCCCGAGCTATCTCATGGGCTGAAACATGTGAACCGACCCAGGTGGAAAATTTTGTATTCAGCCAATAGTCATAAATGGCGTGGGCCTATCCCAGTACTGGCAAGCAAGGGTTGTCAGCCAGTATTGGCTCTATGCTGGCATTTTAAAATCATTTTAATTGTCCTGAAATAATGTTCTCCTTTCAACTAAAATCCAAGACGGAATTTCACTCTTGACTATCCATTATTGGTAACAGCAATGGCCCAATAATGGTCCAGTACTGACACCCAACGGTCTGCTACCAGGACTGGGGCAACATACATTGGCGTTTCAGTACCAATGTTTTGCCAGTGTGGCCGCCTATGGTCGTTCATTGGTCGCCACTGGGTCTTCACTGCGCCAATCAAGAATTTCCACTTGAGGAGCTGTCTCATTGGTTGAAACAAATGAATAAAGCTGTGTTATTGGCTAAATGCCTTTCAATAAGAATTGTAACGACTATAATTTACATTGTTTGAGTTACAATATGGTTTTCTCAGTGCATAAAGAAAATTTTTGTGAGATCGCGTTGTCGAAAAACCCCAGGTGGAAAATTCTGTATTCTGCCGATAGTCATAAATGGCGCGGGCCTGCGCCAGTACTGGCAAGCAACCGTTGCCAACCGGTACTGGCGCAATGCTGGTATTTTATTATTACCAGTGAAATGCCGAATATCATTCTGCCAGTCAATTGCCAGACAAAAAACGAGCGTCGGCGTATCACTGGCAGATTATCGGCTCAATTTATATGAATATGTGATTATTCTGGAACCGTATTTCCGAAATAATTTAGTTTCACTTGAATTACCATTACTTTTTTTTTAATTAACACAATCCAACTAACCGAGAAGGAGGGAGGAAACTACGAGAAAAACAAGAAAAAGGAGTTGCAGAGCAGTCGTAAAAAATAGTAAAAAAGTATATAATTAAACATTGTTACAAAAATTATATTTTACAAACAAGCTACATATGTATATATAATAAAGAGTATGTTTTATTTAATATTTTAACAAAAATAAATTATTTGTTTGTTTACATCATTTTAATTACCCTGAAATCATTTTCCCCTTTCAATTACAACAAAATTCATTCTTGACGATTCATTATTGGTCCCAGTACTGGCCCAGTACTGACACCCAACGATCGGCTACCAGTACTGGGGCAACATAAATTGGCGTTTCAGTACCAATGTTGCGCCAGTGGTGGATGCCTACGGTCGGGCACTGGCCACCAGTACTAGGCCTTTACTGCGCCAATCTTACTGTCCCAAGAATTTCCACCTGGGACAGTAAGTTCTGCGAATTATTCCACCTCAAACACTAACTACATCACTATATGCAGGAAATTGTCCGAGTTAAATCAAATAAATACATTTGTTTAAATCTATTTGGTTGTTTTTTCCAAATCATGTTGATGATTTTAAATGCTGCACATGTGCACTGTCAGACGTGATATTCCGAAGAACTGCAATACCGACACCTAATCTGAAAACTAAAATGAGTATCTTCTTCTAATTCAATGCACAGAGAAGGACATACGATAAATCCCTCGAAACTTTCAGAACTTATCGTTTCTAACGAAACACGCAACAAAATGTTTGGTAGAATCAATCAAATTCTTTTGCTGACCAAATAATAACAATTATTTGGTTCATTTAACCAGATATTTTTCTGTGTATTATTCTACATTAAATCCCTATCAGTGAAAAATATTAAATAATATTACAAAATATTTTTGGAATATTTTTAAAAACATTTTAAAATTATTCAATAATTATGTAATTGAATATTAAAATTTTTTTAATATTCAATAACATTATTTTAATATTGTACACTGAGAAAACGAGATAGTAAAGGGAACTAAATATATTAATTTGTTTCAAAGATAGTTATCTTGAATATACTTTTAGTCAGCTTAAATGAATATTTATTATTCATAAATCTA
>JABFPB010007946.1:0-10519 GCA_022817645.1 Ceratoteleas bidentatus | reverse complement strand
ATTTTTATAATTATTTATTTATAAATGGTTACATAACAATCACAATCGGTAAGGTATTATTCTCAAAGTTATAGCGACAATCATTTTCGTTAGCGGATGTCGGTCCCACAGACCGACATCCAGGGTTAAGGGTTAACAAAGCGAAAAAATGTAATTTGCAAACTACGTTATTATCATTTAGAGGTAATGAAATCCGTAGTTTGCAAATTATTCCTTTTTTGTCAAACAAACTTGTTATTTTACAAATTATACAACAAACTTTACTTTTGGCGCGAAATGACCAATTCAAACTAGTTTCGTCCGTTCGATATCACCTTAAGATAGAATCCCCGTACAGAAGTAATTCTAGTAACCGTAATTATGTTTTTCATAACCGTTACTAGAAAAATGTGACAAAACTTTTTGCTTTCTTTACTAAAGTCTTTGTAATTGCAACCAAAAACTTTGATAAATCATTCCGGAGTTTTGATAGGAATTATTGTAATAGTTACAAAAATTCTAGTAAAGAAAGCAAAATCCGTTTTGTCACATTTTTCCCAAGAAATTTCTCTCAGTGTAGTGTATTTCGACTTGAACCGTCCGATTACAGAACAGTCCGAAATACCATTAATTCGGGTTCCAAACCAGTGAAACGATGCTTTTTATAATTTTTACCCTTATACATACCATGATTTATCGAAGTCTTCGAATACTGTTCATGAGAAATGTTGGCGAAGTTTTGGGGGTTCATTGCGGTCATCAAAACGGACTCCAATGTGTTGAAATGAATTTGTATCCATGAAATTCTCGAAAAATGTTCATGGAAAATGTCGGCGAGGTCATGGCGATTTGAGACATTCCGTTTTGGCGAAAAAAGAATGACAGGGCGATCATCAAAATGGACTCCAAATGTGGCGAAATTTTTTATTGCAAAAAAGTTCAAATCTTTGCTGAATAATAAATCACTCAAGCAAGTTTTTCTCGCCTCGAACAAGGCTTTTTAAAAGTATAGTTTAAACTTAAATTGTGAATATTTTTTAACAGTGTATTTTGTTCTAAAACATGGTTCCCGAAAAATATTGATATCACAAAATTCATCGTGATTTCCTCCCCGTTTAAAATTCTGCGTTTTCAAGCGTAATAAATCATACATCACTGTTCCCGCAACCGAAGACAATGTCATTTGGAAATCATCCTACGCATTTCAGTTTCGTGCATGGTACATAAATTTATAAGAAACGTTTGCAATGAATACCGCCAAGTGAGAAAGCCTACGAAACATCGCGTATGCCTCACGATGATCATAAGCAATAGATATGAATATTTATCATGCACTGAGATTCAAAGAGGTTCGAATTATCGGTTATGAATCCCGATCGATTGTTTGCAAGTAACCATTTTATAAATCATATTTCTGACGCCAGATAAGCGTGAACAAAGAAGTGCCTTCAAATATTATAAATAACGTCGATTGCGAGGAAAAAACTGGAAATGCAAAATATACGTCGTCCATTTCTATAAAGACACTTTTAATGATCCAAGTAATAGAGGTATCGCTGTAATTTTTGGGATGGGATTTCGTTTTTCACATTGATAATTTATCATTACAAAAAAACGGACAAACCAGTTCTTTTGTCGTATTTTTTCAGTTTAAATTATAAAGTGCTTCATGCGGATCACTGCAAGTTCCTGATTATAAAAATAAAAATTATGATATTTGCCCTTTTGCTTAGACTTAATACCACGTAAATGTTGCACTGACTTATTTTCTTCCATTGTTCAGTTCGCCAACATGAATTGCAGGTTTTTTGTCGTTTCGTGAACTTACTTTACTATTCGATAAATGAGTTGCATTACGGTGATATGTTAATTTTAATGACTGGCAGTATTCTTCGTAGGTGATTTCGAATTGGAAACGGTTATGACAAACTATTATTATGTTTCCCCAATGCACATCGTGAAATCATTTCTGTGTTCTTACAAAAATGATGGCAACGTTTGAAACAAAAAAAGTTTCCTTCAAAACAAACTCATTTTTGATAGTAATATTACTTTACTTTTCATCTATGATTACGATTCGATCGTAAACGGCACATATAGTCGAAAGTATTAATTTTATTCGTTTTACATATACATAACAAATGGAAAAATTCCGAAATATAATGTAGTTTTGCGAAACGCGTGTGTTTTTAAGTGAACATATCCGTAAGGCGAATCGGTTACGAATTTACAAATTTTTTGTTCGATGTTTTCAGAATCAAACAAAAGCTTTGTCTGCATTGAACATTACTTTAATTTTAATAAAATATATTGTCATACGATAAAGATAAATATATTTGCATCTAAAACAAGAATTGTTTCAGTTAAACTCGCAAAATTAACGCATTTCGATCATTTTTCTTCCGTTGTTAGGTCTGTTTTTTGTACATGCATATTCTAATAAAACGATTTAGTTAGAGCACTATTTAGTTGACAACTGAAAATGACCTTGTCTTAACTATATAATGCTAATAAACACTTGTTTGTTAATATTATAACAATAGTATTTGTTGATATTTAAGCAAACGTCATTATCCCAGTGTGTATCCTCAATATTTCTGCGTCGTCACGTAATTTTTCAGTTTGTTCGTGAAATTTCGGGAAAAGTCATGGTAACCAGTTTACGTTATTTCACACGTTTAATAACTTCTTTGAAGATGTATTGAATAGTTTTTAAAATATGAATTTTGATGTCTGCTAATTCTACCATTGATAGGCATGAATTCAGAAAACGGTTTACCATAGTCAAGTTATACACAGATGAACTAATCTTTCCAGGATGGAAGTAAAAAGAGTATGAAATGAAACTAGTAATAAACCATTAGTACGGTACAATCTGTACCGTACAAACGTATGACAGTAAATTTCCAAGTTGGTTTTATTTTATTGTCATCTTATCTGAAAACGTGCTGCATTTTTATACCTCCGCGAGATTACAAACCGCCAATACGTTCTACATTCTGATTTACGACGTTGATCAACTTGAGTTATAAATCTTTCAGTCGATACCGGCGGTCAAGTGTTTTTATCTAATCAATTTATCGTTCTTTCTGGTCGTGCGACCAAATTTGCATTTCTTCTCGGGTTTTTATTTCTATTTTGTAATTATATTAACCTAATTCTAATGAAACAATACTCTGCAGTTAATTATGTGCTCGAAGTAACGAATGCGAATAATGAAATATATATAAACGACTGAAATCGTTTGGACGAGTTAAACAAGTAACTTTCGTCCTGTAGAATCCAATTTAAAAATTCTGTAGAATCGGATTAGTTCGTTTAAACGTAAACGTAACTAAAGCGTTTTGATCTAAATTTTAAATAAAAATTTTAGCCCACTAAAATCGAACGTGAGGAGCTGAAAATGTTCTATTGTGACTTTTATTTGAGTGAAATAGGCGTTTCCTGAGAAGATTCTTCAGCACTAGAGTAATTTACCGAAAAAAGGTTCCCGAAGCCACCATTTGTTTTGTGGGCAGACTCGAAACTGGCGGGTGGGCCTACCGAAGTAACAATAAGATTTTCTCCGGATTTACACCATATTGCGCAGCCCGCTTCTTTTGATACAGTTCCAAAGTCCATAAAACTTTGAAACGAGGATAGCTGTAATGAACATTTTAAGTAAATCTCCGGAAAGTTATTTTGCCAACTGTTCTCTATAAAAACGTCTCTATGTGAACGTTATACTGATTACATCTGATTAACGCTAACGTAATTAACACAGCTGGAATACCAAAGAAAACATTTTTAATGATTTTACAAATTGGAACAGAGGTATTTGACATGAAAACCCTTTTGCAGTATATTTTATCTGTATAATAATTCTTCTCGACTGACTAATTTTACTATCGATCTCCACATTTTACAAGTGAATCACCTAACTATTGACTCGCAACCAAAAATAATCGTTCGATCGCATTGGAAATCTTTGTTAGCAAATGTCGAATGAACAACCTATTTACGGCAAAAGTAATTTCTTGCGGCAATACCGCCTTATAGAGAAACATTGAATTGACAAAATAATCGGCAAGAGGAATGACGGTTGTGGAGAAATATATTGAAAAAAGCAAGAAACGCGCGATACTGAAACCGCGTCGATTTGTTCTAACGAGTGGTTTATTCGTGAAATCAGACTGAAAAAATGTTTCGCTGCTATAACGAAAATTGACGTTGTGAGAACGAAAAGTTGTAGTTAATATGCGGATAACGACGAAACTCGTTGTGTCAATGACTTTCTCGATATGGCAACTTCAAAATTCGTCGTTACAAGGTTAAAAGTTTGTCGGGACAACGAGAATTTTCGTTACCTTAACGACAAACATTCAAAAAATTCCACGTCGTCGTTTAAACGAGGACTTTTTTCAGTGCAAAGTTGTACACGATAAATTCGAAACGCGTTGTTGCATAATGTTGTAAAAAAGACGAGAATTCATTTTATATACCACGTAAAATTATGTTACTTTTTAATCATTACTTCGCAAATCACGTACAATTCTCCTAAAAACGATGTTTTTTACGAAATTTTTATGTTTAGTTAAAACTTTACATTTTTCATGTTACAATTTTACGAAATGTAACGTTTTTCATGTAAAATCACGCGTCATGTCACGGCAACTGCATTACGTGATATATCACCTAATTTTACAGAAACTGAGTTTACACTGTAGTAAAGAGCCCTGTTTTCCGTTCGAGATAACGTATCGATTAATTACAAATATCGCAACGTGCCGGAGCGACGACGCCACGGAAGAGCGGCCGATCATGAAAGTGGCAGAAAAACGGCACGTCTCGGTTAAATATTTGTTTGGCCGTGGAGTAAACATAAATGTACATTCGAAACATGCCACGACATCTACGTTCGTGAAGCGTGCCAATCAGTGTTACGTGGGGCGTTACGTAAAGTCTTGCGATATGCGAGGTGAGCGACGATATGCGTACGCGGCACAAGTACACGCACACGTTCTATCCTACACACACTTAGGCCGACGCCAGGCATCGTTACGTATTCCGCAGGCATGCTGGATGAATTTATTATCGCTCGTGCGAGACGAACTGAGAGCCACGGGCTGGCGTCAGGGCTGACTTTCAGTTTCGGATTTTATAAAATGCGCGGCGCGGGATGCGCCGGTCATTTTGTTGGTTTTTCGGACGGTGGGAAACGGTGATGGATTGCGATTCATGAAGGAAAATATTCATGCATTGGAGAGTCATCCTGGTGAAACGCGAAGCCGATCGATGTTTGTGTGAGCCAATACGCTATCAGAAAATCGGATAATTTCAAATGGGATGGACAAAGTATTAGCAGTTTTATGAATGTGAAATATTGTATACCTATATTGAGAAAACCATATAAGGAATACAATGTAGATTGTAACTGTTACAATGTAATATAGTAACTGAACGTACGATGCAAATTGTGAGCTGCTTTAACCAATAAGATGAATGGTTACTACTATTTTACTAGTCAACTGATTTAGAAGAAAAAGAGTAACGTAAAATGTGAGATTGATATATTCACCACTCCTTAAAATGTATTGTTTATATCTTTGTCACTCTGATGTTTAGGACATTTACTGGTGCACTTACTATATTTCATTGTCGTAAAACTATAGCTTCACTACAAAGAAATGTAGCAATTTGTATTGAGTCGTAGATGCGTATGTAGTAAACCCGTTATTAATTTCACGTTATCAGACTACATTTCACAAATAATGCGCCACTAATTGCTGAACAAAGCAATTGCACGAACGATTTCAGACGATAAGATTTCACTTGCAGGTATCATTTTTTTTTTAATCTAGTTCAGCAATTCACGTAGCTTTTCTTCGTCAAGTAGTTATTATCGCTGTAAATACGGCTTCCTGCTCGAGCTGAGATGGCTTCTTTTGCGTGGCATCTATAATACACCTGCAGTAACGCTCTGTTCGAACTGAAAAAATATCATTTTCCTTTTGCATTTAGTCGCGGCGAAACCAATAATTTCCTCAGTATTCGTACGCTGGAATTAGTCATCAATATTTGCAAGCACGGCATTACGCCGCTAAATGTATGTTTATGGGGAGAAGTATGCGGCGTTTGCTGGGTTCGGTTTTTACACAGACATTTACCTTTAGTTGACATGATAATGACATTGTGTGCATGGCGGGTTCTCGCGGCGAGGATATTCGTGGGATTCCAGTACCGAAATCAGCAAATAAGCCTCGCTTTTCAGCGAAACCCGTTTCTAGCGGAGAACAATATTTATGATTGAAGTTTTAGCTTTTAAATGGTCTGCAAACGGATAACGTTCTTCGATTTTTTACTTGGTTCATAGTACAGAGTTTGTTAATATTTATGCAAACAACACGTCGGTGTTGATATGAATTTACGTACATTATTTCTGTAAAAAAACGTTTTTATTGAAAGAAGATTCAATTTCAGCGTATTATTTCCGTAGTTCGCAAATTTGATTTTCCGTTTTAATTCTATTCGATTTCCACAGTGTCGAACGGCTTACGTCGAGAGCAAGTTTCTTTTTACGAATTATTAATTAATTCGTATTATTAAAAAAAGTTATTTAAAAAAATTGGGTAAAGAAAAGAAATCCATGATTTAGTCGATAAATGTATAATATTGTAAAATGTCCGTGATCAATTACTATGTTTGACAACAAATAACCACCGATAACCAGACTAAGTTTACTCAAGAAACGACAATATTGATTTTATTGTTCATTGATTTTATAATTATATCTTTGAAAAAAATTATTTGCTAAAATAGAATGTGCTTTAGTGACTAGAGATGTCGTTACTCGTGCGCACAAGAAATCAAAATGTGAAATAAACATTTGATTATAGGTTAAAAATGTTAGAAGAAATCTGCTTGAGTTTTTTTAAGTCTGTTGTGCATTACGGTCGCTTTAAACCCTCTACCGTTCTGCGAAGATTCTCCAGAGAATCTTTGGAGTTATGTGCGAAAAACTAATGACAATCTTCGGAGTTGGCAGAATTTCCGAAGATTCTCCCTTCCGCCGTAGATTTTTCGACAAAAACGTAACGATTCTCTGGAGAGTATCCGGAGATCGGGAGATCTGCTGTTAAGAAAATGGCAGATCAGTTTATTAAGAGTTATAAACAGATTTATTTAATATATGCACCCAGAGATATAGACTGCAGTCTTAACAGTCTTGACTGTAGCTTTAACAGTCTGACTGTAGTTTTTACAGTCTATATCTTTGGATGTGTTTGGTATATTCAAAAGTATTTCAATTAAGGCCAAGTCGAAGGTCTGTTGCAAAGTCCTCGATAAGTAATATACTCTTATTATCAAAATGTTTATATTAAGATTAAATATTTTACTTAGGAAGGAAATGAAATAAAATCTCAGTTGAGTTTTAATTGACGATGGCTATTCGCATGGTCTAAAAATTGTGCACCTGAACAACTTTCTACGTGGAAAGTATCGTTAGTCGTAACTAATACTAAGTACAATTTATAACGACAGACGTATTATGTAAATACAGAAAACTTTGTATTAATTAAAACGAATTTATGTCCAACATTAAAAGTTGGCAGCTGGTAGCGGTATCATGTACACGCGTATTTTCTTGCAGGAAATAGAAAATATTTCTTACACATACTGCAAGATAGAGTTCTATAAATTAAAACCTGTCATCCCGGCATAATTACCACAAATGTACAGAAATACGCACTGCAATGAAAAATATAAATTCAAGAATACAAAAAGATACGTCGAGATAGCTAAGAGATTAAAATGTGTGAGCTCTTGTTTTTTACTCAATAAATTTGTTTCCTTTCGATTACAAATTAGATCTCAATACCCGATCTTAAATGGAAACTCAAAATAATAGTTATATTTATAAAACACCAAAATTACTTACTTATTACTAGTTTCAAATAAAATCAACCTCAACTAAATCTTAGATTACAGTTTCTACGAAGTGAACTAAATTCTGAATATTATATCACAAAATTTCAAAGAGGAGTTAATAACGTCTTTGTCCGCAACGCGATGCAAATTTCTGTTGTTAACATCGAGCGCCGTACGTTACACATATCGTTCGTAGTTCGCAATGGTTTCCCTTTAGTATCGTGTACTTGTATTTGAAACTTAAACTTATATGTAGTCAGGAATAGGCAATCATTAATTATTAAGTGATTAAGGATTAAAATATTTCTTAATCCAATCCTCGGGATTAAGAATGAATTTTAATCCCATTAAGGAGGTATTCGTTTTTTTTCAAAAACTCTATTGTTTTTATTGCCTTATACATTAGTGCAGTATCCCAGGAATATTTTCGAAAAAGTTCTATTCGGTACGCCAATTCCTTTCAGTACTAAACATCGTTTTGAAGCGCGTATTGCTAAAGCGTCCTGCGCTTTTCGAGCAGTAGCTAGCAGGGCCAGAAACGCTAATAGGTATGGTATTTTTCAGTAAAAATCTACTGAGAAATTATACCGATAAATCGGGTACACTGAGAAAACCAATTTGTGGAACGTACAGTATATATCATAACGTTTACAATGTATGTAAATTACGAATTAAGTTTCGCAAAAATTAGAGCCAATAAAACCCATTGTTCGGTCCGAACTACCATTCACAAAGTCTTATATCTTTACGAATAGAATTCGTAATTCTGTTCGTACAGAATTTGTATTCGCAGTGCGGAAATTATAAAGACACCACTGCATAATCAAACGTTTTTAAGCACACTCTCAGAAATCCTGAGGTACATTTCAGTCACATTTACCTGAAATTTTTGTCAGATACATTACTGAAATTTACGGAAGAAGTACCTGAAATCTCAGTCACATGTTTATGAAATTTCAGACTCTGTATTTACTGTCATGTTTTGAGGTTCGCACGAAACTTAACAAGATAGTGTGTTCCAAAATCACGCGTTTTAGCAATAAGGAAAAGTTTTTTTTAATGATTTGAGAAAGATTATATTAACATGACTTTGCAGTCGGCAGCGTTGGCTCTGTTTCGATTATATATCGATATCGGTTTGTGTTTGGTGATCGCTAGAATTTTACTGAATATGATTTTTTTTTATTTTAATGAATATGATTTTAAGGCATATGTAATTTAAATTTCAGTCATTTGTGCATTAAATTGTTTGTAAGTTACTTGCTCCTGAAATTTCAGTAACAAGTGTGCCTTAAAAGTGACTGAAATTTCAGAACATTTCTGTGAGTGTAAAACCTTTCATTTTGATTACAGGAACCTCAATCGTGAGCTGTCAGTTTTTTACAGCTGTAACCCAAGATGGCCCTAAGCAATGATAATATTCTAATTTGAAGTTCAAATATTAACAAACGCAATGTACAAAATCCTAAACTTGTGCGCGTTTTATTTGGCCTACAGAAAATAAAAAACACCTGAAAAGCTTCAAAGAAGACCTCCTTAACAAAACTGATTTATATAATATCTGTTTTTTAACAATATTTCTTCTAATATTTTTTACATTATGCTAAGAAGTAATATAACATTGGGGCGATGCCTTCGGCTCAGATTGACAATGGATTTTTACTGACGTTCACACAACCTGACAATGGATTTTTACTGACAAGCATCGAACTGACATTGGATGAAATGCAGAAGGAGAAATCCTGACAATGGATTTTTACTGACAAGCATCTGCACGAACTATTCAGTTGATTAGATTAGTCTATAATTTTTTATACTTTATGGAAATCGCATCATCATTTCGTCCACTGTCAATTCGATGAATGTGAAGTAAAAATCCATTGTCAGGATTTCTCCTTCTGCATTTCATCCAATGTCAATTTACTAACAAGTCGATGCTTGTCAGTAAATATCCATTGTCAGAATTTCTCCTTCTGCATTTCATCCAATGTCAAATCGATGCTTGTCAGTAAAAATTCATTGTCAGGATTTCTCCTTCTGCATTTCATCCACTGTTAATTTGATGAATGTCAGTAAAAATCCATTGTCAATCTGAGCCGAAGACATCACCCCTAAGGATCATAAGCGTTTGCCTATCTGTTGCCAAACTCATGCCAGATCGTTGCCGAGTTGTTGCCAGTCTAAAATTAAGGCAAAAAGAAGGCAACTAAACGGCACCAAGCTATAGGCTGGCTCGCGATTATGATCCCGCCTGTTGCCACGCTGCTGCCACACTGATGTCTTTATACGCCTTACTTTTGCCAGACATTATTTTCCGATAGGGGTCATACATTCTTAAAAAAGTCTGGTTAGACCAACCTGAATCCAGCTATCACAGGTGGAAAAATTTGTTAATATTTTGCCATGAAGATTTCTATTTCTACAAAAAAATATACTTCTATCGAATCCTCCTGTCACAGGAGGAATTCATGGCGCAGCGCGCTGATTCGCTTCTCAACCCAAAAGATCACAAACGACTGTGCCAATGTACACGGAGAAAAATAATTCGTGAAGATAGCCACAATTGTGGTAACCATTACCACAATCGATGGTAACATGGTGGACAGCTATGCAGTGTAGTAAAATTTACCAC
>JABFPB010007945.1:0-10538 GCA_022817645.1 Ceratoteleas bidentatus | reverse complement strand
ACCCTTACCCCCCTTACCTCCTCCCCCTCGAAGCATCTCATATTATCGATTGATTGTACAGTGAATATAAATTATTGAATTATCGTCGCCAGGACTGACTTTTTAGTCCTGTTTTTTACCTGCCCCATTTTTACCCTCTTTTTACCCCCTTTTTTACCTCGCTTTTATTACCCTCCTTTTTTATCCCCCCTTTTTTATCTCACGTTTATTTATCCCCCTTAAGATTTAAGACTTAAGACGTCAGACGTAAGACGTCAGACGTGAGACGTCAACGTAAGACGTAAGACGTAAGCCGTAAGACGTAAGACGTAAGTCGTAAGACGTAAGAAGTAAGAAGTAAGACGTAAGACGTAAGACGTAAGACGTAAGACGTAAGACTAAAAACTTAAGACTTAATACTTAAAACTTAATACTTGAGACTTAAGATTTAAGACTTAAGACTTAAGACTTAAGACTTAAGACTTAAGACTTAAGACTTAAGACTTAAGAAAGACTTAAGACTTAATAAAGACTTAAGATTTAAGACTTAAGAAAGACTTAAGACCTAAGACTTAAGACCTAAGAATTATCGGATGATCAGCGGACGTCTTCATGTCCGACGTCAGCGGACATGAAGATGAAGAAGAAGAAGTAGACTGACGCTGTAGAACATCTATTTTGGAACATCCATAACTTTGCAACCAATGGACCAAATTTATTGCAAATTCGTCTTTCCCGCTTCGTTTTGTGCGGCCAACACGATGACGGAGTGCAATTTTTGTTATTGTTATTATTTCGTCTGCTAGAATGGTTCAAAAATAGCCATTTGTTCACTCTGCATAAGGATGCTGTAGTGCCTCTGGCCAAGTATTTTTGTACTTGGCCGGGGACACTAGCTTGACCCCTGATTTGATAGATCACTATCTAAAAAAATAATATTACTGTACATTTTTTACAAACATCGCCATTTTTCTGGAATCGCATATAATGGATGCTATCCTGTCCATGCCACCGAAAGAATTTGTTTACTCTTATGTAGGAAATAATAAATTAATGTTTTATATAAATAAGCTGTACCAGTACAACATGGCCCATCAATGAAAAACATTTTTTTTCTCTTTGGAATTAATAATTATGTTTGTTTGGTAGAAAACTAAACGATTTGGTTTGATTTACTGGCTTTTCCGTAGTCACGCGCTTTGAATTAGTACGCGGGTCTAATAAATCGGGTTGCATATTTTCGCGGCCCTCGACCTTGTTTACGCGCCGCGGTAAACATGTTTATGCATGACTCATGCCCCGCGCCAAAGTTCCGCATGTCGCTGCGCTGTTTCAGCGGTTTCATAACGCGCGTTATCGGTGGACCGCCGCGTGTCTATTTTTAGACACGCGCCTTCCCAATCGCCGCGCGAAGCCGCTTGGCCCGGTGAGCCGGCTTCTCACGGCGATTTTCGGACGGCGCCGAGAATCCCCGCTAATCTGCGCGCGTTTCGGTCGGTTGCCGCTTAGCATCTCTGGGCTCGATGCCGCTTGTTTAAAAGCGCTGCCCGATTGCGATTTTGGCATTGTTTAGCGAATCTTCCGACAATCCGGTCACTGACTGGCCGTCACTTCGCTCACATTCAGTGAGCTGATTAATGGATTTTCAGCGGCGGAACAAGGTTACCTTGTTCTCTCTAGTTTAAAGTCAGAGGTTTCTTTTGACAATTGTTCTTTTACAGGCTTTTGTTTAAATTAAGAGTTCCAGGTTTGCCTGGTAAACTCAAACTATTAATTTAAGCCAATTAGATTTCCACCGAGTCGATCAGATTGTCTGATTCGCCTCGATCGGCAGGCCAATAAACCTTAACAAACATAAACATTTGTCACATTTTGCGAAAATAAAGTTCGACGTTGTAGAAAGTGTAAGAGCTGTTAAGGAAAAAGTGAGAGTGAGAGAGATAACGCGCCGCGAAACTTCTCAGCGGAGAGGTTGCGCGTGCAAGCGAGACAGCGCTACGCGGGCGTTTCTCAGGCGCCGCGGTAAAGCGACGGCGTCGAGCCGACGGACGGAACCAGTGCCACAACGGTCGAAGCTCCTGCGAGAGCTACGACCTTTTGGACGTTTTTCACGTCACCTATCCCCCCCTTAATGTACAGTCCATCGCAAATAATGTTAAATTTTATATACAGATACCAAACGATTTTCATTTCGACTTATACCAGCCCCTTACTGTAGTTGAGATAAGGCCTTTATCATACAATGTTAAATATTTGTATCTGATCATCAGTTAAATTGTTAAGTAATTGTTCAAAATTCAGTTTGTGATATAAAATTTTAATATTAAAATCCTTAAACATTTTTAATAAAACATTCCTTAAAGCAGTCCTTAAAACAGTCCTTAAAACAGTCCTTCAAACGATCTCTTAAAACAGCCCCACTCCTCGCCGTCCTTAAAATAGTCCTGTAAGCATTATTTAAAACAATCCTTCAAAGAGTCCTTAAAACAGTTCTTAAAGTAGTCCTTAAAGCAGTCTTGTAAGCAATCCTGTAGTGTCCTGGGTCAGTAACAACGCACCAGTATAGATTAACAACTGTTTATTGGTAGGGCAAAACGAGGTACAAAAGTAATGCGACTGTGCCGAAGGCGCGTACGGATACACTGGCGTTTACGGCCGCGTACTTCAGTGCTTATCTCGGTGACGTCACCGAGATAAGGGACAGGTAGTTCCAAAACATTACAACTCCTCTCTCCCCACTCTTTCGCGAATTCTCGCGGATCTCCTCAACGCGACACCGCCGTTGAACTTCACCATTTGATCAATGTGACGCTTCCATGTTCGATCACGACCCACGTCCACTTCGAAGGTAACCGGAGACAGTTTCATCACAATTATACCTTCGGTTCGCTTCTCGCTACGCGCGGAGAAATCGTCCACCATGACCGCATCGCCTACTTCGAAAATCGTTCTACGCGAGCCCCCGCGTGACATAATTTGCTCTGTCTGATTCAACGCCACGGAGTTTTCGACGTCCGGTCTGAGGAGATCAAATCGCGTGCGCATTTCTCGTTTCATCGCCATCCAGGCCGGACTACGACCGGTGGTGCAATGTTCGGTGGATCTGTAGTAATGTAAAAACACTTCGATTGCTTCTTCCACAGATTTACCGCTCTTCACTATTTTTTTTACTTTGTCTTTGAATACGCCTACAAAGTTTTCGGCGGCCCCGTTCGTTGCTGGATGGTACGGAGGCGAAAAACTATGCTTTACCCCGATAGATTTCAAAAAATCTTTAAATTCGGCGCTCGCGAATTGTCTTCCGTCATCGGTTACAATATGTCTCGGTAATCCGAAACGTGCGAACAGTTTCCGCATTTCCGCTATCACTTTACTTGCTTGCGTGCACGAATGCATATCCGCTACCTCCGGCCACTTCGCATGCGCGTCTATCGCAACTAAATACATATGATCGTAGAAAGGCCCAAAAAAATGCAGTGAATGGTAGCGCGATGACGTTCGTTCTCAGGAATTAATTTAGATGCATACGCGATTGGTCGTTCCGTACTATTTTCATAGCGATGCGATAATATAGCTGATAGACCATAATCTGAAGCATCGCAAGCTAGCACTAATTGTTTATTCGGGTCGTAGTGCGCCAGTACCTTGGGTGAGATAAGTGCCGATTTTACCCATTGAAATGCTTTTTCAAACTCCGCCGTCCACGTGAACGACGCCCGTTTTGCGCAATCGTATAAAGGTTTAAGTTTTTCGGCTCTCTCCGGCAATAATCTTGCGTAATATGTAATTAATCCTATAAATGAATTCAATTGTTTAACATCGGTCGGACGCGGTGCGTCTGTCATTGCCCTAATCTTATCTTTGGATTTATGCAACCCTGTCTTGTCTATAATGAAACCTAAGATATCGAGCTTAGGTTGAAAAAATTTGCATTTTTGCAAATTTACTTTAAAACCCGCTTGCTCTAATCGCGTGCAAACATTGCGTAACGCCTCCGTATGATCTTCCTCGTTCCCTCCCGTAACATAAATGTTATCTAAATAGGCAATAGATCCTTTGATTCCCGCCAAACATTGTTCCATCTTTTTTTGAAAATCCCCGGGCCCCGACGCTATCCCTTCTGGTAATTTTGTATAACGGAATAGGCCTTTGTGAGATATGATGGTAAGCATGTCTCGTGAATTTTGGTGCACCAGGATTTGCATATACGCGTGCGTGAGATCTATCTCCGAAAATGTTTTACCTCCGCCCATTGCTGCAAAAACTTCGTCGATGAGGGGAAGAGGATGCCTATCTATGATTAGTTGCGAATTGACAGTCAACTTGAAATTACCGCATAATCGAACTGTACCGTTTTTTTAATAATAGGTATGATTGGTGTCGCCCATTCGCTAACATCGATTTTCTCTAAGAGTCCTAACGCTAACAATCTCGCTATTTCGGCGTCTACTTTATCCTGCAAGGTGAACGGTTGTTTTCCATACGCGTTGAACGATTTGTTGAGCTTTTCAGTTTGGAGTGTCGGAAAAAGTTTATTTTTGACATTTTTTCACATAGCCGCGACATATGCTCCGGCATCTACTTCCATCTGCACGGTAACGCCCTCGATCTCAACAATCAACTTTAACGGTTCGATAGCACAGACTCGTCCTACATTGCTTACATTACCGATGTTTGCCCTTGGATCTTCCGTACTGCTGCCCTCGATAATAAAAAAATCGCTGGTCGAATGCTCTTCAGTCGATGGCTCTTCTTCGACGAACTGCTCTTCCAGTTGTTGCACGCTTCCGCCTGGACCGGCACGCTGCTGCAATATGACCTCGTTTATGACACGTCCCGCATGTTTCGAACCGATGAAAACAGTGCCGCGCAAAATGATTCGCTTGTCCGCAACAGTAGCACTCGCCAACGAACACCCTGGACGATCCGTTGTTGTTGTTGTTGTCGCGTCCCTCCACTCTGCGATTGTTGCCACGGCGTGATTCTGTTCCTCCTCCTCGCGGCATGTCTCGACTGCTTCCTCGATTGCTGCTGCTTTTCCTGTCGCAGCCTCGATGATGGTCCCGCGAGTAGTTTCCCAATGCTCGCCATCCGCTCGCTTCCTGGTCCCGGATTACATTGATGTCCGCGCTCGCTTCTGTCTGGAGCCTTTCCGACGATGTCGCGTTTCTCTCCGCTGCTTCTGCTGCTACAGTCAGCTTATACGCTGTCTCGTACATAAGGCCGTCTTCTCGGAATAATATTGCCTTGATTGCGTGGTCGTGTAGTCCGCATATCAACTGATCTCGCAAAGCTGAATTAAGATCAGTAAAGTTGCAATTCGTCGCCATGCTTTTCAACCTCGCGACGAACGCAGCTACGGATTCCGTGGCGGCTTGCTTCGCTTGATGGAATTTGCAACGTTCCATCGCCTCGGAAGGCTTAGGGCATAGGTGCTCTTCCACTAGTTTAACAAGCTCTGCAAAAGACTTGTCTTTTGGCTTCGTGGGCGCACAGAAATCTCGAATAAGTTTATAGGTGTCGGGGCTTACTTTGGTTAATAGCACCGCCACGTGCTTTTCTGCGCCGACATCATTAGCCTGGAAATATAATTCGAGGCGCTCGGTGAAGATGGTCCAATCGTCTTCGCCTAAATTGAACTGAAACTTTCCACTTATATTCGTCATTTCGTGAAGTTGTTTTGGTTCTTTGGCGATTTCACTTTCAGCGAGACTGTATTTGTTTTGGTCGCTATCGGACTCACTATCACTTGTCTGTACTAACGCTGCTGACCGAATATATTCACGTACGGTTTTAATGTGTGTTGCAAGAATTTTCCGTAAACTATCTATATCGTCACTTTCATTAATGTTAATGTCTTTGTCCGTTTCCGCGCACTTCCGCAGGACTGTTATCAGTTCCCGTTTATTCAATTTGTAAATCCATGACGTTTGCTCATAGTTAATGTCTGGCACCGAATCAAAGTTCTTTGACATTTACTTGTTTATCCTCGTCGCCAGTGTGGTGTCCTGGGTCAGTAACAACGCACCAGTATAGATTAGCAACTGTTTATTGGTAGGGCAAAACGAGGTACAAAAGTAATGCGACTGTGCCGAAGGCGCGTACGGATACAACTGGCGTTTACGGCCGCGTACCTCAGTGCTTATCTCGGTGACGTCACCGAGATAAGGGACAGGTAGTTCCAAAACATTACACCATCGAACCATCGTTCGCTCGCATTCTCGTGCGGACAATGGTATTCCACACCATCCACGGCGCAAGTGCGACAAAGATCAAACGGTTGTGGATTTTAGCACCCAAAATGGGGTGAAACAGGTCGCGCGGTGGTAAAACTCGGCACGCTATCAAACCGAAAACGTTGGAAATATCGTTTGCTGGGCCGGTCAAAACAGCGCATTCGTATCCAGCGTAAACTTTAGGATGACCGACAGGGTATTTGCCTGTCTTGCAAACAGAAGGATAAAGACGGCACACGTCGTAGTACTTTATCTTTTCGTTATCATCTTTATTTCATTTTGCCTTGAATATTTTGAAGTGCAAGGGACAATACAAAGGCCCTGCCCGCATTGCTGCCGATCGTACGAAAAGGGAACGTGTACATCTAGCAGACTTGATTACTAAACTCAAAGATGATGTTAGTAAAGGTGCAGTAAACAAGGTTATTAAATATAACTATGGAGTCCCGATGATCGTGGATGTTGCTCGTTGGCAGCGTAACGCCCGCGCGTGTCCTGACGAGAGTAATTCGGAAAACTAAGCGACAGGCAGTCGTTCTCGCCGTTTTCCGTATACTACCAGAACGTGCGCGGATTACGGACCAAGCTTGGCCAACTTTGCGTTTCTTCTCCCCTGCTCACAGACTTCGATGTCATAGTATTGACCGAGACTTGGCTGAAGGATGATATTTACGACGCGGAACTTTGCCTACCCGACCATGTGATCTTCAGGGAGGATAGATCTGCGGACATCAGCCGGTTCGAGCGAGGAGGAGGAGTGCTTATTGCTGTACATCGGAGGTTCAGTAGTTACCGCCTTGATCATGCGAATTCTCATGCGGAACAACTATTTGTTCGTGTTAAAACTGCGTCCACTAATTTGATCGTGGGGGGGTGCTTATTTTCCCCCCTTGGCCTGTCTCGATGCTTTTGTGCAATATGTTGCAAGTTTGGAGTCTATACTTGAGTGTCTTCCATGCTCCAAATTTCTGTTAGCTGGTGACTTTAACTTGCCCGGTGCAACTTGGGTCATGGAGGAGGATAGTTTGCATTGTGAAGCCTCCAACGCGTCAAATTTGGTGAATCAGAAATGTTCATTATTGTTGGATGCCTTCAATTATGTGAACCTCCTTCAAATAAATAATGTTCCTAACACATTTGGGAATATTTTGGACCTTTTGTTTGTACATGACACCGAAGCAAAGGTTATCGAGTCTTTAAGTCCACTTGTTCCCTGTGATAATCATCACCCTGCGCTAGAAGCGTACATAACCGTCCATGAAAATTTAGTTGAGCTAAAATTTGTTGATAATATACTAGATTTTGAAAGAGCTAACTTTGATTCTATAAATGATGAATTGTTGAAGTTCGACTGGCTACGATTTTTTTGCAATAACTCTGTGACGCGATCTGTAGAGTATTTTTATAATTTTATGAATGCAACGTAGGCGCAATATGTACCCAAACGCACATTTCACTCGAATAACTACCCACCGTGGTACTCGCCGGAACTGAAAAGACTCCTTTTAGAAAAAAGTTGGGCGCACAAAGCCTTTAAGTCATCTTTGGCCGATGCAGATTATGAACACTTTTCTACTCTACGCAAGCGTTGCAAAAAGAAGGGTGTAGAAGACTATTCTGAATATATGGCTAAAACTGAATCGGCTGTAGGTGCGGATATTGATATGTTTTGGAAATTTTCTGACTGTAAGCGCAGAATTCGGGGATTGCCGTCCTCTTTGACTTGTGGTGAGAGATCCGCGCACTCGGGATTAGGCATAGTGAATCTATTTGCGGATTATTTCGAGTCTGTTTATGTTGACGAAGTGCGACCTGCTGATGGTATAGCCAGGGATCGAGGTTCACATTTGAATATGAGCGGACTGGAAATTACGCAGATGGATGTGTTTAAGGCTATATCGAAACTGAAGGACAAGAGAAGTTGTGGCCCTGATGGCATTCCCCCGCTAGTTTTGAAAAATTGTATAGCAACCCTAACACCGATTCTTCATTTGTTGTTTTGTAAATCGATAAATGAAGGCTCTTTCCCGGCGATTTGGAAGACTAGCTTCATTACGCCTGTATTTAAGTCCGGAGACCGGTGTGTTGTAAACAATTACAGACCGATATCAATCTTGTGTACGATACCTAAGTTGCTTGAGTCCATAATAACAGACAAATTGTATCAAGCGGTGAATTCGTTGGTGATTGATGAGCAGCACGGGTTTAGGAGAATGCGTTCGACTACTACTAATCTCTTGTCCTTCCAACACCGTGTTCTCAGGCAGCTTGACGTGCACGGTCAAGTTGATACAGTGTACACCGACTTCTCTAAGGCCTTTGACACAGTGAGCCATGTTGTACTACTGGATAAACTTCGTGCATTGGGGATTCATGGGCCTTTGTTGCAACGGTTTGCGGAATATTTGATTGGTAGGGAACAGCGTGTAAAATTTAAATCCTTCGTGTCGAGAGCGGTGCATGTAGTGTCAGGTGTCCCCCAGGGGTCACATCTAGGACCGTTACTATTTACACTATTTATTAACGATATTAAGGATCGACTCTCTTGCGATTTTTTACTTTTTGCAGACGACCTCAAATTATTCCACCCTGTTTCATCGCTCAGTGATTGTATAAACCTTCAAACTAATGTTAATGAACTGACTTCCTGGTGTGTATCGACTGTCTCTTAATATTTCCAAATGCAAAGTAATGTCATATACGGGGTCGAGGTGCCCAATGATTTTTGATTACCATATTAACGGAACGATACTCGATAGGGTAACTAAGTTTAAAGATCTTGGTGTTGTCTTTGACCCAAAACTTAAGTTTGATGCACACATCACATATATTACTGATAAAGCGTACAGAATGTTGGGATTTGTTAGGAGGATGAGTGAGGATTTTTCGAATCCACTGGTTTTCAAAGCTCTTTATATGGCTCTCATCAGACCCATACTTCTGTACGCTTCTCCAGTGTGGTCCCCTATTTATGAAGTATATAAAACAAAACTTGAATCTGTTCAGCATAAATTTTTCAATTATATGGCATAAATTTTTCAATTAGAATCCCCCAGTTTAACACATAACTACTTAAAATAGCGTCAATTTTAGAGGTCAGTTCAATATATTCGTACATCCGCATTAATGATTTAATGTTAATATTTAAACTGTTAAATGGTCTTATCGACTGTCCGTATTTACTCTCTTTGATATCTTGGAGAGTCCCTACTCGCAGCCTACGTTTGTCACCCCAACCCTTTTTCGTACCTCATGCTACTACCAACTTATGGTTTCATGCTCCAGTGTGGAGGATTGCCGATTAGCAAATCAGGCGAATATCGATGTACTGAACACATCATTATCTTCGTTTAAAACTGCTGTTTTTAATATGTTTGCGCAAGACTAATTGATAAATTGTAACAAAAATGTATTTTTTAAATTGGGCGACTGCCTGTCGAAATAAAGAAATAAATCATCACGCGTTTCGTAATAGGTTGAAATATGACCCGTTCTTCCGCCTTGGAGCGACTCGCGCGGGTCGATGTATTTGGTCAACATCGGGTGGTTATCCAAAAATACCGCTTCGGTGCACAGTGGGCCACAGCCCAAAAAACCTGGCCAGTTAAAAAAAAAAAATTCCCGCGTTTCATGTTTCCTTGCATCACATTACGTCTAGATAGCATTAGTGCTCACTGCTGCAATACGTGGCTCTCCGTCGAGTTTCATATCTACATGTTACACGCCTCGAAAGTCGCCGGTAAACGTATCGAAAAAAGTCGGCCTTTTTTCAAGTGAAAATTTGCGTGTGTAATTCTTAACTTGGGTACATCTAATCAAATTCATATTTTAATACGCCATGGATAGGACCCCTAAAAGTAAGTTAAGCACATTTCCAACATATTAGAATTAATAACATCCCCTGAAAACACCTGTGGATCCTAACCGCTTATTCGTAACTTGAATTTTTTATAAAGTGTTGGCAACAAAAAATGCTTCGCGATGCTCCGCTCTAAATTTAAGTCTCGGTGACGAGTTTTGATGTATTTTATCGGATTACAAAAATTCAGCTGCCTAAGACTGCCCGAAATTGTTTTATTGGCACTTTTCAATAACAATTCCTAGCAGGCCAGCCGTAATCCGGGTAATAGATGAAATCTGACGGTGTTTCTAAACATTAAATAAATAAATAAATAAATAAATAAATAAATAAATAAATAAATAAATAAATAAAAAATGAATAAATAAATAAATAAATAAATAAATAGATAAATAGATAAATAAATAGATAAATAGATAAATAGATAAATAGATAAATAGATAAATAGATAAATAGATAAATAG
>JABFPB010007944.1:0-10540 GCA_022817645.1 Ceratoteleas bidentatus | reverse complement strand
TTAACGGACGGACGTCTCATGGTGTATATCCACCTTTCCAGGTGGCTCCATGAGTTGTTTCAATGTGAGCTTAGCAAACTTCATTTGCATTTGACGCCTTTCTTGCCTTCTAAAATACGAGGCCGTCCTTCGCCTACCCATGGTTAGTTGCTACCTAAAATTATATATCTTAATATCTACGCTATTGAATACCCCTCTCTCTCTCTACCAGTCGTTGGGTTAGCCAGAAGGTATGAGTTTCCGAATTTCTTAATAACTACGTAAGGGCCTTCAAAGACAGAGAAGAATTTTCCCACTTTCTTTTCATCCTTCTTAGAAATGTTACAAGCTCTAACTAAAACGTGATCATTAACTTTGAACGAGTGTAACTTGTGGGTTGTATTGAATCTCTCTTGTCTGTCTTTGGCCTTTTTTATTATCCTATCTTTTGCTAACATTAACAACTCTACTTTGTCCTTGCGAGGACTGTAGGACTCATCCAGCTGGAACCATCTGGACCACGCCCTCTCTGGTTTCCATCCCAGATGTAATTCCTTTGGCGTGATACCAGTGGTGTCGTGGTGCACCTAGCAGGCGTTCGGGAATTCCCGTTCTCTTTGACTGTAACCGACGAGGAGGGTAAGACACAAATAAATGTGAAGAAGAGTGCTTTCACCCTTCCCCCAAATTCCCACAATTCGAAGACTGTCCGCGACAGGTCTTTGGATACGGCCCCCCAATTCGCTGCACGAGTTTCGCCGAGAAAAACTTTGCCCCAGACGAGAGCGCGCGATTCCGGGCAAGTACAAGGTCTCCAACCTGGAAGAGCGGAGGTCGATAACGCAGGTTATATCCGGCGGCTTGGCGAACCCGGGCGTCGTCGGTATTACTCACCACGAGGCGACGTAAGAGCTCGAGTTGCTCCATACGTGTCTTCCACGCGCCGGTATCGTGGTCAAGGTTATCCGGGGAAGGGTCGTCCGTCTCGCTGCGAAGGTTTCCCAAGGTAGGGGATCGCGGCCGAGATTGAGGAAGGCCGGGGACGTCTGGAGGGACGTATGAACGGCGGTATTGTACGCGAACCGGAACTCCGGCACGTGTAAGTCCCATTCCCGATGACTATCTTTGATGTATGAGACAATCATGGTTTTCAACACCCGGATGACTCGCTCCACGGAATTCGTGGAGGGGCGGTAGGGGGTGGTCTTGGTTCGGTTCATGCCTGCGCCCTTGGCCAGAGCTGCGATGTTTGAATTCATAAATTCTGTACCGTTGTCGGTCAGAATAGTACCGGGAATCCCCCAGAGATTGGCAATGACGTCCTCGAAAGCGCTGGCGATTTTCGGTCCTGTAGCCTTTCTCAGAGGCCACAGGACCAGGGATGCGAGACTCTTCGGCCAGCCACAAGGCCCGGGGGCTATCTTTGCTCGACCTTAGTCCGTTGGCAGGTCTCGCAACTACGGTGGCAGGCCGCAGTCTGCCGGAACAGATTCGGCCAGTAGTACTGCTGGGTGATACGCCGGTAGGTCTTCTCTATCCCCAGATGAGCTCCCTGGTACTCGGCAAAAACTCGTGGGCGCAGTTCTGCCGGGACTACGAGTTTCGAGCCGTCAGGATCCGGGATGACGGCAACCTTCACATTCGGGCGATGGAAGTACAACCTTCCGTCACGAATGGTCCAATCCGGATTGTGGTCAGGGAAGATTTTGACCTGGTGCATCCGGGATCGATACCATGGGTTAGATAGTCGCAAGCGTCCGACTCCACTCCGGAGGTGACCAAGGGGGCGCTGGCGAGGGCAGCCGGCACTCGCACGAGGATGTCAGTCCGACGAACAATATCGAAGTCGTAGGACTGCAACTGCAAGGCCCAGCGAGCCAACCGCCCGGTTGTGTCCTTGAGTCCGAGAAGCCACCGGAGACTGGTGGTGTCTGTGGCTAAGGTGAATTTGTTGGGATGCAGGTAAGCGCGGAATTTCTTCACGGCCCACAGTACCGCGAGACAGTCTCTTTCCGTTTCCGAGAACTTCCGCTCGGGGTCGGTGAGGGTGCGGCTGGCAAACGAGAAGTCGGGACATGTGAGGGTCGGTGCGGAAGTCAGCGCTGCTTTGGCTCGATCGAAGGCGATCTGTTGTTCATCGCCCCAGCTCCAAGGTTGGTCTTTTTTAGTGACCCGGGTCAATGGCTCCACTATGCTGGCTAGTGCCGGAAGGTATTTCCGACACCAAGAGAGCATTCCCAGTAATCTTCTCATCTGCTTGACTGTTCTAGGGACCAGATACTCTAGAATCGGTCGGGTCTTCTCCGGGTCCACTAGGAATACGAGAAACTGGACCTCGGAGCGGCAAAAGTGGCATTTTTCGTTGATTGCGAGGCGAGCGAGTCGCAGCTCCTGCAGGACGGCCTGGAGGGCACGGAAGTGATCTTCGAAAGTGGACGAGATGATGATAATGTCATCTAGGTAGGCGAATACCTGGCCGCTCAGGTCAGGACGTTTAGTGAGGATGGCGTCTATGAGTCGCTGGAAGGTGCTCGGGGCCCCAGTCAGTCCGAAAGGCATGGCCCGGAAGTGGAACGGGCCCTTCCCCGGGACCGAAAACGCGGTGATCTCACGACTCTCCGGGGCCAGGGGTACGTGGAAGTAAGCCTGACTCAGGTCAAGGGTGGAAATATACCGGGAGCCGCGTAGCTGGTCTAAGATAGACTTGA
Source organism: Ceratoteleas bidentatus (assembly GCA_022817645.1). NCBI lineage: Eukaryota > Metazoa > Arthropoda > Insecta > Hymenoptera > Scelionidae > Ceratoteleas > Ceratoteleas bidentatus. Next base: position 7,853 of record JABFPB010007944.1, on the reverse strand, counting down.
TGGTTGGCAGAGGATAAGCGTCTTTTTTCGATATGCGATTGACTTCCCGGAAATCGATGCAGAAGCGGAGCTTCCCATTAGCTTTCCTCACCATAACGATAGGTGAGGACCATTCACTCTGGGATTGCTCAGAGTGACTCCAGCATCTTGTCTACCTCCTCGCAGATGGCCTGATACACCCTGCGAGCCGTCTTCCGGAAGCGCTGTTTAATGGGTGGGTGACCCCTAACATCGATGACATCTTCGGCCAGAGTCGTAGTTGGGATGGTAGAGGGGAGTGGGGGCACCTCCTCGACGACCATCCGGGATAAACGTTCACGCTGTGGTTTCGACAGCCGGGTAAGATCCGGGTGACTTCCACGGTGGCAAGAGGTGGTTTGGGTACGACGCAAGCGAGTACGACGCAACCTGCGTCGTACCATGTACCAAGCTAGCCTGCGTCGTACTTGTACGACGCAGGCGAGCATGGGCTTCAGGAAGCAGAAAAGGGTGTTTGTTTTTATCGTTAAAATGTAAACTAACTATATCGTTTGAAATAATAAATGTGAATAAGGAAACGGTATTTTTATTTCTACTTTTGATCTTGCTTCTTATCCGCTGAATAAAAATAAAAAAACAAGCATTTCATGCTGAATAAACATTTTATTAACAGAATTTGGCCACTAAATTCCAGAGTTTGGAATTTATTTTGACTGAAATAAACAACGCAAACTTAATTTTCGAAATTATTGTATTTCATTTTTCAAACTAATAAAAATTATAGTTTTTTATATTCTCCCCTTTTGTTCCTCTGCCACGCCCACCTCTTCCTTGGCCCTGTCCTGCTCCTCCTCGTCCTCCCTGACCTCCTCGCACTACTGCTCCTCGTCCACCTCGTGCTCCTCGCCCTTCTCTTCGTCCACCCCGACCTCCTCGCCCTTCTCCTCGCCCACCACGACCTCCTTGTCCTTCTCCGCGTCCACCGTGACCTCCTCTCCTTTCGCCTCCTCGTTCCTCTAGCTCTTCCTTCGCACCTTCTCCGTGTCCCACTCCTTCACCGCGCTGCCTTCCGCGAATCCTCCACCGTGGTGGCTCCCACCATTTCTACGCCTGTCTGTAAAAGAAACAAACATATAAATTAATTCACAATTTACTATCATGAAAATCCATACAATAGAACATTAATTCTAAAGTTTAAGGTTCAAACAATTCTGTGAAAGTCTGTTTCTTAAAACACCTCATCGGATACCCCTGTACGAATTTTTGGATTAAACTGAAAAGAATTAACAGACATGGAACGGGGAGTCCATCTGGATTGTACATGGATGAACATTTAAATGAGGATTTAACGTAGATTCAGCGTGGAATCTACGGTGTTTAGAAGATTTATCTTTTAGGGTGGACTTTTAGTCAAATTTAGTATTGATTAGAATAGACTGGAATTCATTTGCAACGTTTAAATGCTTTAAGTAGATGAAGGAATTCCAGTTCAGGAATTCAAAGTTAACTTTTACAAAATATCAAACTAACTGGAATAGAAAGAAATTCGTTTCGTCAGTTTGAATCCAGATTCTTAGAAGTGAACATTCCATAAAAATTGGTCGTGAGAAACAGTGATAAATATCCAGAATAGAACGAAATAGAATGCAGCTGAAATTCAAAATATGAATTCGAAATCTTTCCAATTAGGAATTCATTATTTAATAATCAAGTTTTTTCTTTTCATTTTTTGTTAAAAATTTTTTTGCAGAGAGTTTTATTACCTTAAGCTAATTTATTAGTCATAAGTTGATAAATATGGGTATTTTTAATTTTATAAAAAAATTTTTTTGGTTTAAATTTTTGTTGTGTTTTTAATTTTTAGATAATTCCCGACAAACAACGATTTAACTTTATATGTCGGAAAGTAAAAAATGTCGGTATAAAGTAGAAAACCTTTGTGCTTCTCGGTGCAAACTGGCGGGAATTGCATGTTAGAACTCGAAAGTGATCTATTAAACTGTTTAGCATAAAAAGTTACTAGATTTGAAATTTCCGCCCGAAAAACACTACAAGGAATTGATACAATAATGTTGAACGTAGCCATAATGCAGACGTACCCTGAATTGCATTCGCAGTGACATGATAATACACCAAATGAAATTATCGTAAACTAACCTTTCGTGCGAGCAGAGTTTTGGGGCGTAAAGATGATAGCACTTCATCCCAATTTCACTTACATTTGAACATTGTTTACAAATTAAGTGGTAGAATGAGTGTTAAATGATTGCAGTAAATGATATCAAAAACAAAATGAAATGTGTAAAAAGGCGTTATACTTATTCATCTGTAAAAGCTGGTTAATTTTTACATATTTTATTGTATTTTCTAATAAACTTCTATGAGTTTAGCTTATCATCTTTAAAATAATTTTATATATACTCAGTTTCTAAATTACTTTCAAATTATTTTTATTATTCCGTCATTGGTAATTTCTTATAATTTGGGAATTTTTAAATCCCAAACCAAAAGAAATTGCCGATACAAATCAGAACATTGATTTGCAAAATCTACAAACAGATACAATTTGAGAAAAGTGTGTTTTTAAGGTGGTTTATTAGTCCAGCCAACCATAAATTTTTCAGTGACATCACTGTGACGTCACAAAACAATCACAAGAGAGTCACATTTTAGTCACACTAGAGTCACAAATCGGTCAATATTTCCGCCTTAGCGTGACTGAAATAGTAATTTTTAGAAAATAGCTAGTTTTTCCGGTTCTTTTACTAATATTAATACTTTTTTGTGTCAGGGCGTCTTCTCGGGCTAGACGGTCAACCTCATCATTTTCGGGGTTGATCGAGTGGCCTCGCACGTGCACCACTTAGACCTCAGAGAAGGGCGCTAGATCCCGTCGGAGTTGTTTCCAGTCCTCGCGGTTAGCCACATCCTTCCGGCTAGCGTTTTTCCACCTGGGCTTCTCCCAATTGGGTAGCCGCTGGTTTACGAAGTCGACCACGTATTTGGAATCCGAAAAAATTTCGACCCGATCGACTCCCATAACCCAGGCACAGATGGCGGCTTCCCGGACAGCTACAATCTCCGCCCGGTTGTTGGTCCGCCAGGGTCTTGGAGACGTTCGCGGGTGGTTTCGGTCAAAGTACCACTCCGGTGCGGGCCTGGCCGCTCCCGTTCCGGAAACATCCATCGGTCGAAACCTCGGTGAAGTGGGTCGTGTTCCGATCCCCGGGACCTGGGGAAAACTCCTATGGCTCGCTTTCTCCGTCGAACTTCCAGGGTCCCCGGGAGGAGTCGATGGACAGGCCGAATTCTTGTAGTACATCCATCCCCAGGATACCGTCCAAAGCCAGGGTGGGAATCTCGTCGATGTCGAGATTTCGGATTCGATCGCCGTAGTCAGGGCGATCCGATATCGGTGGTCGCAGTTCACCACCTGACCTTTCGCTACTCGCATTCGAGTCTCCAACGGGATGGGTCGGGCTCCGGTCCGTTCGATGGCCCGAGCGGCCGTGGCGTTGACCAGGGTGCGTGTAGACCCAGAATCCACTAGTGCTACCACTGGGGTTCCGTTGGCCTCGACTTCCAGATGATAATGTCGCCGGAAGGTGGGGCCTTCGCTGAGGTATTCCCTAGGAGGTCTATTGGCGGGGCTCCGGCAGTTCTCGGTTCGGAGGTCGAGGTCGCCCCGCGTCGGGGCGACCTGGCCTCGGGGACCGTTTTCCGAGCACTGTTGACAGTTGGCGCGAATGGTTCCTTCTGCACCACACCCGAAACTGCGGAGTCGCCTGGGAGCCGTGCTGTCTCGGTACTGGTGACCTTCGGAACTGATATTCCAGCAGGTGGTCCGAGAGAGAGAGAGCGAGAGAGAGACGATGGACGAAATCCGCAAAGCCAGGATTTCGTCCATCAACTCCTGGACCTGTGGATTGCCCTTCTCCCCGGGAAGGTCATCGAAAGTGTCTAAAGCCAGCAGGTTGGGGTGTGGTTTGGCGTTCCTGGGTGTCCTAAACCTCGGCATAGTGACTTTTCCGAGGCGGGAGGCTCAAGAAACACCGCAGCATTCCGGAAAATCTTCTCTTTCTCCACCGCCAGGCGCTCCAGTTGCTCAAACGATCCGATGTCTGACCGGGAGATTAGAAGGCGCAGTCGAGGCGCCATGTTCCGGTAAGCACGCTCAATCGACGCACGCTCCGTCCATCGCGGAATCACGCGATTCATGAGACCCCGAATGCTGGTCAGGAAATCAGCGACCGGCTCTGAAGATCCCTGGGTGCGCCGCACGAATTCCATCCGCAGCGTTTCCTGACATTCCATGCCCAGGAACCGCTCGCTGAATGCCGTGGCAAAATCTTCAAAGGAGGTCCATTGGGCCCGTCGGTCCCGAAACCACTCAGCCGCCAGGCCTGAGAAGACTTCTGGAAGGCACATTAGCAGGTCGGCATTACTTTTAACTCTTCGTTAAAAGTAACGAACGAGTTATTTTTACTTTTCGGGTAGACCCGAATAGTATAAATAACTCGTTTAATTGACGTCCCAGTACGACGAAACTGTGTCGGCGCGACTGCGCATGCGCGGCGTAATCCGTTCAGCATAACCCGAAACGACAAAAGACTCGATTAATCGGCGTCCCGGCGCGTCGAAACGGCGTCGGCTCGACTGCGCATGCGCGACGTAACCCGTTCGGTAAGCTCGCCATTCGTCAGCGGTCCGTGCCCGTGCACCTGTCACTTTTGCTGGCACGCCCGCGCGTTCGCCCGTCACGACACACACACAATAGCGCCACGCGCGCTGTCCCTCTCGCACTCGCGAGACGCCGGCCTAACCGTTATCACGTTGCGCCTGTCACTCACAGGCCTGCGCACCCGTCCTGGCAGAGCTGCGAGCCGCGCACCAGCCGTCGCCTGTCAATCGCTGGCGCGCTCGTCTCACGTGCATCGGTTCCCGCGTTCGTTTGCAACTCACATCGATTGCAACTCTCACTCACTCGCGCGGCACTTCACTGACGCGACACTCACACTCGTCCACAATCGCGCTGCCCCGTTCCGGAACGTCGGCGCTCTCGCTCTCACCGCCGTGCGCTCTCTCGCGCGCATGCTGTCGCCGCGTTTCTCCCCACCTCGGTCGTCCGACGTGCCCCGCTCGGACCGCAGCCGCGCCAATCCGTCGCGTCTCTCCCAGCTTCGCGAAATCTGCGACCACCCAGCCGCTCGAGGCCCGCTTGGCCACGCTGTCGCTGTTGTCCCGGGAGCACGCTTCGGCGGGTTTTTCCGCCCGCGCACTCAGAGTAGCTGAAAACTGGAAAACGGGAAACAAGAATGAGGAAACAATTCGAGCATCGTCAGTCTACTCATGCAAACAGCATCTAAGCTCGTTCTGGGAGGATCGCTGGAGACAATTTCTGGGCGGATTCCGCGGAAACGGCACGCGACACGCGATCTCTCAACCAACAATGGCGGCTCGTCGCGGGGCACACCTGCGCCAACCTGCCGACGTGGCGCGCGCACGAATTACTGCGCCGCGGACGGCGATAATTCAATGTCGAAAAATGCGCGATATCGCGCGCAGTCCAAACGAGGCGTTTGAGGCCGATTGTTTTGGAAACAAGACGCGGTCGCGCCGATCAAACACAAGTCGATGAAAATCGAAACAAACGCGCGCAAACACAGGCGATAATACCGAGCATAATACCGGTTTATCCCGGCATTTTCGATTTTACGCAAAATGTTCCGACCCCTCCTATTTTCCCGTGTGCGAATTTTCGCCGTCCCTTCGCCACAGGCCTACTTCCCACCCTAAAAGTTCATTCGGTAGGATCGCCACCCGGTGATTCCGGGAAAAGGGCCCATGAAGCAGCTAGGCCCACAACGGATAATATCAATGCATGTCTCCAGGCGCTTGAGGGGAGGAGGGTTAAATAAAATTGTGTTACAAAATAATACCAAAATAATTTCTTTATTGGGATTTTGTCCCGAAAACCGTTTGCCTTAGAATTGCCGGAAGTTTAATGGACGTTAAATAGTCGAATTTTTCCGAACAAAGAACAAGGGGGATCCGATACCGCAGCTTGTATATCCAACACCACGCGGCTATCGCGCCCCAACTACTAAATAATATCGCGATCACTCGCGCTTCCGATTTCGCGCTTCGTGAAAAGACCAATTTTTAATCTACGACTTGCGCCCTATGCGCCGGCGACGTTGGCCCAAAATTAAATAGCAAGTTTTTGTCCCGCTTTGGAGGCTTCAAGCCCGCGCTTTTATCCAAACCTTTACCGGACCCGACGAGAGCTCACGGCGTCCTCTCCAGGGATGATGTCAAGGTGCACCGTCGGCCGCAGTCCCGGTGACCAGCTCCTCCGCTGGTACCACTCGACGCACACGCGTAAGCGAGAGAGAATTCCGGGAATCCGCCGGCTTTGTTCTCCGCGCCTCTTCCCCCACTCGCCAATGCCGGTCCGCAGCCACACCTAAGTCCGCCGCCGGCAGATGATCTCGGCGGTAGATGGCGTTGTACTGGACCAGGCCTACGGGAGACTCGTTGAGTGCCGGAACTCGACTCCGCTTCGCGACCTCGACGGTCCTTGCCTCTCCGTCGCCGCACTTGGTCCCTAGGATGGCGAGGCCCCGGCACAGCTCGCAGGGCGAACCCTCTGGATCGGGCAGCGGTGCGGAGTCTATCTCGGGCCCCTGCAGACACTCCATCTGCACGACATGGGCGTCGAGACGACATTCCACGGCTCCGGAACGTACACTGGAGAATCCTGGGTCGGGCTTCGTAGAGTCAATGAGGCGAGGTACGGTCATTCCAAAGGAGGTGTCTGGGACGCCGCGACCCAGGAGAAGATGGTGGTCCCGTCTGGATGGCTGGTCCGGATGCGGAGAGCGCCGGAAAAGACGAGGGTGACTTGGCGTGGCAGAGTGGCGGTGCACAAGCGCGGTAAAGCGAGTACTGGGGGCGAGAGGATCAGAGGTCCGGGCGGGCGCCGGGTGACGGCGACGTCGATGGCGAAGAAACGTTCCGCGTCTCCCCTCTCGGGTTGAGTGCAGGCCGGAACAAAAGCTATTGTCTCGGATCTATTTTTCCATTGTATTCCATTGTACGAAATACAATGGAAAAATAGATCCGATACAATATAAAAGAAAAAACTGACGCACAATAGCAAAGAAAAACCTACGTAAAACTAAATGCTAGAAATAGCGCAAAAACTAACCTTTTATAGGGGTTGAGTGTAAGTGCTTTTGGGGAAACGTTTTGAGGGGAATTTTTGGGGGGTTAACATTAATAAAATATAATTAAAGTACATTATATTATGACACGTTAAATACACCTTCGCTAAACATTGCTAGATTAATTGCACATCCCATTTGCTATGCCTAATTAAATCAACTTACGAATTCCTCCTCCGCCGTGTAATTGCTATTTTATTTTCTCTCGTTGGTCATCGTCTTACTTGAATCGATTCTCCTCTGCTGATTTGATATTGCAATAGACTCTGATATCAACAACACCCGAAATGTTATTTGAAAAATGTGGAAGTTCGATTTCCATAAAGTCAATGTCCACTGATTCCTTTGAAATTGGTGAAGGCAATGGATTATCTTCTCCGTCCGTATCGCTAATTGCAATAGAATCTTTATTGGAAGTAGATGTTATTTCTGAAATTTATGATAAGTTTAGTATTAAATAACGGCATCCAGCCATTCGTTTTGAAAAAATTTACCGGATGTAATAATTGCGGGAAAAAAATACCTTTTGTATATTTACCGGAAATAAATTTACGCACTTATTAAAACTTACCCCCTACCGAATGAGTTGCCACGATCTATCGTGGCAATATCGTGGCATTATCGTGAAAACGTAAAAACGCGTAAAAA
>JABFPB010007943.1:0-10532 GCA_022817645.1 Ceratoteleas bidentatus | reverse complement strand
AAGTCGAGCTTTACTCCCTGAATTTAGAGAGCAAAACTAAACTTTACTCCCTCGGGAGTAAAATTTAGTTTTTCTCCTGCAATTTCAGGGAGTAAAACTCGACCTTGGTTAAAAATATAAAAATATAAACACTCCCTTGGTTAAAAATATACTATTTCGTCACACATGCACGTAAAGTCGAGCTTTACTCCCTGAATTTAAGGAGCAAAACTGAACTTTATTCCCTCGGGAGTAAAGTTTAGTTTTTTTCCCGCAATTTCAGGAAGTAAAACTCGACCTCTACTTGCATGTGTAACGAAAAATATCGTTGTAACCTCGGTGAGGGTGTATTTTTAACCAAGGGAGTAAAACTCCGTTTTACTCCCTTGGTTAAAAATATACTATTAATTTTAAAGGAAAACTGTGAAATTACAGTTCGACTATACCTATGTTACAGTACGCACTGTAAATGTCACAAAGTTGCAGTCTTGGAAGGAAAATATGTTTACAGGACTGCGCAGAAACTTTTATTTGAGGATTTCACTTGAAAATATATGCAAGCTGACCGTTTAGTTAGAATCATTTTACAGTTTGCATGTAACTTTACTGTGAATATTGAACATGTGAGAATACATTAAAGCTGTAATTGTACAGTTTAATTATAGCAATTTCCACTCGAACAGAAAAGCCCAGCATTTTTATTAGACTGACTCTTCGTTGGTTATTAACTGCAGCTTTCCATCTGCTTCAAATTGGCATAAATAAAATTCCAGTGAGCAGCGTGAATTCTCAAAAAGTCATTCTTAGAGATAATGGCCATAAGTTATTTTCACGTGGGACGTAATATACAACGAATGCGATTCCCTCGCTGCGAATACTTGTTACAGTTGTCCGCATTCAATTGGTCAGACTTTAGTTAAAATGTCGCAAGATATTTGGTCGATAGTTACTATCGCAAGTGCCAGATGTGAACAATACGTACTGAAAGCGGATATTGTCGGAGCAAGAAGCAATGTTCCTAGGATCCTTGCATGCTGTGTGAATTTCCTTCACCTTCGTATCTGGGCAATGCCATACACATCTGAGTCCCAACTTTTGTTCCGGTTCAAAGCCACAGTTAAATCTCATACATATATTTACATTCCCAAACGTCGCGTTGCCAATTCCCGACGAGATTTCGGAATCGTTATTTTGTCTACATTATTGTTACGCCGGCCAATGGGCGTTCTCGTTATCCCGAAATGCGAAATCCACGCGTGAAATATTTTGCATTTAAATGAATATTTCCGAGAAATAATTTCTGGGCAAATGTTATTCGATTACGGTTTTAACGCAGATAACGTTTTTTCTAAATCACAGAAATCGCTTCCCCGAGAAAAATAAAAACAGTCCCCGAAAGAATGTAACGCGTATATTAGATTGAAATTTGCTTTATGGAAACAAATGTTTCCATACATATAAAATATGTGTTTACTCGACTTGTCCTTTTATTGATTATTTTACTTTTTGCGCGCACCGCACGTGTTTGTATTCAATTGTAAGCCGAATGGTAAAACCTTTATCAAGGTTCGGAAAATTCGATTAAACAAATTGTTTAATTTCGTGAAACGTAATATAATTGGACGTTTATGTCGGCAACGCGAATCAAATAAAATAATGAATTTTCGTCTGCGCGTTGAACAACGTGGCACTCTAATATCGGCGCCAATAATGAATCGTTCATTAAAAATTTGTAACGAGCTTCGCGCGAGGCAAATTTAATTAGACCCCGAATGTTTTTATTGCGTTACACAAAGTGGCGTGCAAGCGAAGCATTTCGAAATTCGGTGCTGTATGACAGTTTGTTCTAAGACGGGGCATAAAAACGTGTTAAAAGATGCGGCAGAGGTGTAAAAGCGAAAAGCATCGACGTAATTAGTGTCGGCGGATAGCGATCTTTCAAAGGGAAGGATGCAGACGTGCGGAAGATGGATGGTGTGATCCATCCTACTAATTATTCGATGTAGGATAAACTTTTATTTTTCTCCATAACCCATTTTCAAGGAGAAACACTAATGAAAATAATATTAATCTTAATTCCTCTCGCGCGGCTGCTTTTGCGAAATGGGTAATAATCATAATTATGTTTCCGTATCAGTTATCGGCGACATCAATTATAATAATTTTAATTAATATACAGATTAAGGAGTATCGATCAATATTCATTCCTACACTGAAATACGCGTTCGCTGATGTAGACCGACATTCCTGTTTGCATGATTTTGTAAGGATACAGATACACGTTTTGCGGTATTGCTTTGCGTGTGCGTTATTCGCGCACCAAACGCTTATTAATGTTGCACACTATCTCAGTGTACAGAAGTCATACAGTGGCAAGTTATTGCCTATATATTACCATGCAATCAACGATCTGTATCGTCATACGTGAGTTGAATATCGTCTTTCACTAGAGATTACTTGAGGATGCTTGCTGGAGACCTCGTTTCTAACACTTGTATTGCAAATTTTGATACCCGTTTCATGGCGAACCGGCACATTTTAAGGTCATTTTCATTGTGTCACTTATCAGTGCAGACCGGGTCATTAGGGTATGTTGATGGTCGCAGATAATTCGCCACGTTAATTATTTAATATGCTTCAAATGAAGTGTAAGGGCAATTGTGATGAGATCATTTTATAAAATACCTCAAATTATTTGATCATTTCCTGTAAGGTTCAAAAGTCAACAGTAACGATTAAAGTCTGTTGAAATTTTGTTCACACTAAAAACTTGTTTTAAATAAGTATACCAAATAGCTGGTAAATAGTTTTCTCTTTGAAGAGAAACATCAATCATTTTTGGAGTTGTTATATTTTTAAAGGGAAACGTGTTTTTGATCCTGGTATACACTTTTTGTTCAGCACATTTTTGGACATATTGATGAAGTTAAATTTCAATAAAAACTGAACTGCTCAGAAAGTAATTTTCATTCTGGTAGCACTATTAATAAAATATGGCTCTAATATCATCGAACACAGATACTCCGGTTTCCGTAATCTAGGAATATCATCCATTTACGAAACAACGTTACGAACGAAACTATTATAAATGATAAATTGAGGCCAACGGAACATGAATTATCTATTGTTTCTACGACAAACGTTGGTCTCATTTTTCTCTGCTAGACAAAATCTTATGGTCATTCAGCTAAATAAGGTCGCGCAAGTTATGTTTACAGATTATCGTGCCTCGCCGCGTTCGTGCCAGCTACTGCATAGTTGTGATTTCGGACGGTTTTACGCACAACTATGTTTGTCAGTCGGGCAAGCTGCTTTTCCAAAACACCAATGTATACGGTGCATTCGAAGTTCGTAATTTACCTTTGGCTGCGTAATCTTTAAAGTGAAACATAATCCCAAAATACGCGCGAGTAATATTGTACAGTCAAAATGGAATCTCGTTTAAACAATTCGAAGCCGTCGGCCGAAACAAAAGTATCGCTTCAAAGTAGAAACTTGGCGTGTTAATTAACTTTTTGCCGTGACAGCGGAATCATCGCGCCTGTAACGCAATTTCGCGACGGCGAAAAAACAGCCGTTCCCCTTGAAGCGAAAGCACAAAGACGCAACAGTAACGATTGCGCTTCGTGCAGCAACGCGAGCGGATAACGTTTTCGCCCTGCAAAATATTTCAGCGAGCCATTTATCAAAGTGAAACGTTTTCACGCGTTTTTAATTTCGCGAATTTGTTGTCTTAACGGTGCATTCGCGACTCAAGGTAAACCGCCGGAGACTCGAGCAATACACCCCCGCCGCGCCGGGAAATATATGAACCCCATAGATAACACGTGCAAAGGAGCCGGCTTTCCGCGGCAGATTTGCGCGCGACGCGTCACTCGTTAGAACAATTATATATACGCGCGCCGGCGCTCGGGCTTTTTGTTGGCCGGCGGGCGCTTTTAAAACGTCGTTAATACAATCATTTTCGCGTGAGCCGCGTAAAAAATGCCACAACAAACAATCGCCGCTATCCGCAGTAATTAATTCCGGCAAAAAGTGGGCGTCGCGCGCGCTCGGGCAAGTGGGTCAGCGCGTTCCCCAGGTGAGGGCGCTGCGCGAATTATCCTAATTTGCTGGCTCGGCCGCGATCCGGTGGTAATTAGAAAAACGCGCTGCTTTGCGGGAAGGCGGTGTTTGCGTGGCAAGAGAACCCGCGGACATCTTTGTCGTGGCGGTTCTGCGCCCGACATATTCGACGAGTTCTTGGCAAGTGAGTTATCCCTGCTGGAACCATCTTGCTACGTAATGGCCCTGTGGTGTACGGAGCCCCGCGGGACCCCGGTCCCGCAGGATGCCGCGTCGTGAATAAAACGTGCCGAATTCCAGAGACCCCAGCATCCCGGAGGAATTCGAAGACTGCGCCCGGCCAGGTTGGGCGTATATCGATCTTGCTATTACACACAATCGCTCTCCATTCTGTCCTTTATTTTGACAAGTCTCTCTTAAATTTGCCGGATCCCCGCGCGTCGGCGAGGAATGTCGAAAGTTGGAAATGGTAGTCGAGAAATTTGGCAGAAATCAGGGCGCGGATGTAATTTATGAAAACAGTTGGACAGGGGCGTCGCCGAATTCGCGCGCAATTTCGCCCGGGATAAAGATAATGAGCGGGCCGCTTGGCGAATATCAGCTGCTTCTTTCGCGATTGTCTAATAGAATTGTTACGGCGCTGCTAGACTCGAGCGTTTTACTGCGTCGGCGAGGGTTTCATCGGGGCGCCCCAGTTCGGCGTAACAAGTAATTTAATAACATTAAATATTCCGGCGCTTAGTCTCTCCGCGAATTTCATATCATTCCGCTGTTTTGCGCGAACCTTTGCGCGAACGGATTGTTTTATTTGTTGCGCGTTTTAGAATAAAATGTGTAATATGAGGATAAGCCAACACCTCAGTTATGAAGGCAAGAATTCGGGAACTGGCGCGCCGTTCCTTTTTACATGTTATTAACCGCGAGTTTATTTTTGCACGAAAATGTAATGAAATTAAATACGAGCTTCGTAAAGAAAAAATGGGAAGCGCTGGCGCGCATATAACTTCGTTTGTAATACATTTTGCGTAGATTTATCGCGGCGCGCGTACAAGTTGCGTATGAAAAATGTACGGGAATCGCAAAATAAACGACAAGTCGGATTTATGCAAAGTAGTGTATTTATAAGTTGAAAACATAAATTACACAGTCAAAGTGTGTTCAAACAATACGACCGTCAAAACCACTTTCAGTCGAATTAATCTTCATTAATTTCAGTTCCGCGTTTGAATCAAAGTTTATCTTTTGATTAAAGCGTCTTGCGTAATCACGGCAAACGGGTTATTATTTTGAATAACGTTAAGACATTTTCCTGAACAATTAACGCATTAAAGGATACGGCATAATAAATCCAGCCTACGAGGCTTTAAAGCGTTCGGACTGCGTTGAAATCTCGCGCCGGTCATTTTTCTTGGGGAAGACTTCTGCCTTGGCAAAGGACTATTTTCAATTACGCCTCGCACGCGCAACGTTCTCGCCTTGAAGGTAAAGCCAAGCGAAGAAACTGTCGGGAAACAGAGATGCCCGAGTAATAGTCGAATGAGCGAAAGAAAAAGTCATTCTGGCTGCTCATCTCGCCCGGTGAATGTGCAAGTCCGCACTACTGCTTTTGCAGTTCTAATGAATCGAGCCATATTGCGTCCATAAAATTCTGTTACGTGTGCAAAAGTGCATCGCGCAGCTACGCTCGAGCCGCGGGAATGTAATTAGAAAATATTACAGAAAAATTAAATTTATAGTAATTTCGTAAAAGCGCGGAATTATTCGCGATTCGTTTCAGCGCGGGCCAATAAATTTCTGACAAGTGCAGTGTTCGCGCCGAAGCGAAGAAGAAAAATTCGTATATTTCATTTCGTAATGTAAATTAGCTTTGTTACTCGAAAATTATTGCGGCCGGCGTAGCCGCGGAAAAAAGTGTTCGAGAGTGCAACTTAATCAAAAGGTATTAATCGGGGGCGCGGCAAAATTAAAACAAACTTTCCATCGCTGACAAATTATTCAATAAGTTTCAAGTTACAACTGCTACTGGGTTGCACGGCTCTGCCGTGTGCAAGATTGAACAATAGTAATTAAACTCACGAGATTAATTCCAAAAATCATTCCACCACGGGGCATTCTCAAGTAACTACCAACAATTTCAAGTATCAGTTTTCCGGCGCTTAATCATCAGCAATAAAATCGACCTCGCAAACTGGCCACAACGCCGAAATTTCGCCGAGTTGATGTCAGGGCCTCATCAAGCACTCTCACGGCCCAACGACTGCCCTACTAAATTTCCATCGAGAAATGTTCCTAATGAGTTATCGCCGCGCGGGAATATTACTCGATAATTACCAGATCATCCCTTAACGTCATAACCATCTCACACTCATCTTCCCCAATACCATTTATTCCGCCGCGAGCAAAAAAGCGCGTTATCTCGGCGATGCCGAAATTCATGCGCAACTTGCGCGCGAATTTCTTAAGCGAATGTTTCATTTCCAGTGCGCGGCGAGATAAAATTACGTGATCAAATCGCGAAGCTAAACCACTTAGCGGCGAAGCGCGGTACCTATTATGGCAGATAAAGACGCCACGTCGAGCACGACTGCGATAATAGAGAAGCCACCCTAAAATAAGTATCAAATCATACCCGCTCATTCCGACCCCGGCCAATATCGTAATACACCCTAAAAAATCTCCCCTAATCCTTCAGCGTCCGCGAAAATTGAATGCGATCGTACCTGATGACAAAACGTGCCATAACAGCTATCTCATCCCAGCCCTTCCCGCAAACAATGCGCTGCGGTCCGAGCGCAACAACCCTAAATCTATTGTTGCGTTAAGTAAGCGGCGCGCGTGGTGCTGAGAGGCTCGGGAGTGTTATTGCCGTGAAATAAGTCACATCGTTAGCTGCGTCATCGCGACGCCTTGTTCAATCTTATCGATTTTGCCGGGCGTTATTGTTTCTGCGTCTGCGGCACGGAAGACAACAGCGCCGGCCCCGACGATGTGATCGCAGTAGTCGAGTTCGATTTCTGGCGGCCGCCGCTACACGGAAACCTGGCGTGACGCCACACAAACGAATATGGCCAATAAACTGCCAATCTAATTTAGCCTAGCTGAAAATGCTATCGTTCACTTTTACGGCGCTGATCCCACGTACCCCCAGCCACTCGTTTGGGCTCCTTCCTCCCACTGCGGCGCCGACCCAAAATATTGGCACCCCTGTTCGCGATCCCTGTCACTCCTTTTTTTCGGCCAAAGCCCTGCGGTAACGATGAAATAATACGTTAATGACAACCAGCAAACCCGCTCACGTTTTTTCTTCATCGATAGTGAAAATTTTTTGTCCCCGCCAGAGGATTTATCTTGCGCGCTTTTTGAGCTTGCTTTATTGGTTTGGGTTGGTTGCGCTGTTCTGGCGAATAATTCAGGCGGTTAGTTTTTGTCAGTAATGTGTTAATGGTTGGGAATGGAGGTGTTTGGTTTGGATGATAATTGGTGCATAAAAAAGTTAATGGAACGGATAAATTTGAGAAAAAAGAAGTTATTGTTATAAAAAGTTCGACCTGCTTAAAGGATACGGTTTAGCAAACCTTTGTTTAAAGGAGTAGAAAGTTTTTAATGATGAAAATACACTTTTCTGTGTAAATAGTATAGCAGATCAATTTATTTAGTAGGAAAGACGAATATCATCGTTTAGTTCACGGTTCGTTCGGTGATCGGTAACTATGCTAAACATTCAGAATTGTTTGATCATTAAACAAAGCGTATTTTCATTAAACTTCGAATCTAAATATCGATAAAACTTTCTTTCTGGATTAACTGTAAAGTAAAGCAAAGTTTTATTGATTTTAAGCGGCTAGCTTCCTTTGGCTTCAAAATGAGGTCTTTCTTTAACATTACCAAAGCCATCGTCTGAGTCCAGTGGGATTCGTAGTTAAACCCAAGTTACAAAATACAGCTTGCTTCGCAAAGGTGGACAAGAGTAGATTTTGCTGTAAAATGAGTGTGAAATATCACGAAAGTTTGGGAGCACGCGACTAAGGGCCAAATATGTTGTTTCAGTAGGAAAAGTGGTAATAAAAAAGTCAAGAGGTTCTAAGAAGTTAAAACGTCTTCATGGAACAAAAACAGCGGATGACCTTCCAGATTGAGGTTCTGTCGGGCTGGAAGACCAGAACAAACAGAGCTTAAAGAGAACGATTATTTTCGTGTTTGTTTAGAATTCTAGAATTATATTCAGTTTGCGAGCTTTTTTTGTAAATTTACAGATCAATTCTCGTGAAACGCTTTTGGTCAATATCCTTATTAATATTATTAGATAATAGGATTTTCAATTAGTTTCATGTTTCGAAGTTGAATATTCCGTAAACCACCAAGTCTGTTAATTACTTGCATTGTGTTAAATTTATTTAAACAAATATAGTACCAAGTGAAAATAATAAGAAAACACTCCACTATTTCACTTATTATGTAAACTGAGGCTTTGTTGTTACTCACGATTCTCGACGTAATTTTACACAGATTTTTATTAGTGTATCCTTAATCTTATAAGTAAGATTGAATGGACAACAAAGTATTCGTTAAGTAAATTGGTTTATCTGTCATAAATAAACAGTATACTGGCTGCCAGTTAAGTAAGTTTTCCATTATCAAAAAATTTTTACTTGACACTCGTCAAATTGTTTGACTGGAGTTACAATGAACATCAGTTTATCAATTACATTTAAAAAAATCGTCGATATCATAATGCGTTACACGTTATAGTTAAACACATTGTCTGTACTAACCCAATTCTTTGTTGTAGAATGAAATAACGCGTTGGCTTTTTCGGGCGAATTCGTTCCACGTTGTAAAACAAAATATTCCAGGTCGCAAGAAATACTGATCGATACTACTGCCCCAATCAACGAATCTAGATTACTATAACACCCGAATCGAATTCTGCTCGAACAATATCGATTTGGCCAAAATTGTCAGAATGGAATCCCGTTATTGATTCCGACAATTAGCCTGATCCGGCATATTTGAACAGTGTGAATGCAATCTAAACAAAACGCTACGATGCGATGTGGGACCTTCACGTTTTGACCATTATTAGATCAATACTGTCATCTTGACCGAGTAATCGGGATTCGGTATGTAGTCAATGCGGATTTGTATTTAGTATTGTATCAGCTGATGCAGAGTCGTTGAAACGTCATCTGCTAATGAAATGAACAAACATTTATTCGACCATCGAAAAGATGTAAAACCATTTATTCATTAACTAATCGAAATAATTATTTGTATACAATATAAAATAATTAATGATCAAAATAAAATTAAGGAAATAATTTATTTTGTTTCAACATTAATTTCACAATACTGACAAGTGAAATCAACGATAATTTTATTAATTGATCCTTGCACTTGGAATGTAGTACGAAACATAATCTATTTTGGAAAAGCTAATTTGTTGTGTACTACTCTGAAAAGATGTCTAAAATTGTCTACATATTGGATAGATCTGACTATGGATGCGATCAAAGCAGACATCGAATTGGTCTGTACTGACCATAACACTGTCTACGTGAAAATGGTATCGAAAGAACGAAACTGTTGACTATTCCAGACGCTGCATGTTGGCTGATCGGATTATGTCTGCAGATGACAATAACATTATCAGCCGTAGTCAATCTTGTTGTCTAGAGATGGCGATACGATTGTCTCTATATATCGATATCGGCTGATAGCCTTTTGTTTCGGCGCGGGTGGCGCATTCCAGCTTAGACAACTGGATTGTCACCTTGCGACGTTATATCTGCTGTCTGTATATTATTACCTTTAAATGTCTGAGATAAACGCAAATTGTCTGTTTCAGACGAGTTTTTTTTCTGTGCGCTAAATGTATTTGTTAAATGCTGCTATGAAGAAATAAAATACACAAAGAAAATTGGAAGGAAACTAGATAACCAATTAAAAACGCCGGGTTAATGAAAAAGAGAGGTAAACTTTCAACGAGAAGATTGAACAATTGCAGTATGAACGAATCAATTGTGCTTTTGGATCAAAAAGTTTGGATTACGTAACACGCAACGATTTAGTTAAAAATGCAGTATATTTGTTTTATTTTAGTATTTTAAACAATCATTTCACAATAATGGAAAAACCGAGTTCCATTTATTCACAATTGTAAAATATGCTCCTGTAGAAACAATCAATCTGAATGGAGTCTATCAAACAGAGTTGTTTAGACCGGCGTAGTAAAACTGTATTCATTCTGAACTATAGAGTGCATCCGTAGTAAGTTTCTCTAGGTGATATAAAGAATTTTAGGAATATATATGTAAAAGTGACGACGTAAGCTTTATATCAATCATAATCGTATAAAAAAATCTTACAAAATTACAGATGAAAATCTAAAACACTTGAGAAAACAACTGTAACAAAGGCACGAAGTGCTTAGAATAGAAAGGCAAAGACTTTTTTTGTGTCAAAGAATCAATGTTACATTGTCATTATCA
>JABFPB010007942.1:0-10543 GCA_022817645.1 Ceratoteleas bidentatus | reverse complement strand
CTTTATAAGAACGATGGCGTTTAGGAAAATAATTTTGGAAAGTGCAATGCCGTATATGAACGAATATTAGAAATGCTAATATTTTTATCAAAAGTATGGTAAAAACTGATGTATTTATAATATTCGTTCACAGATGGCATCGCACTTACTGAAATTTGTTTCTAAACGCCATCGTTCTTATACAGTATAGTAATTTTTTATGAAACTTTATTCTCCGTGTAACCTTCCCTGCGGAACCCTGGAGGGAAGGTTATGGTTCTGGACTACAAAATTACAGAGAAAATAAATGTAAATTTCTTGCACCTTCTTACAATTTGGGTTAGTTTCATAAATTTTTTTAAACGTTTTGAATATTAAAGGATTTTGAGTGCTGGCTGTAACACGCAGTGTAAAATGTTTCAGTTTTAATTAAAGAGATTGCGAAATATGTTACTAGGCTTGTCAAATATACTTTTTTTTTTAATATTAACACATTGCTTCATTTGTTCATTTATCCGAACTAATATGAAATTTTTTTCAATTTTGAACAGTTCCGATATATTTTACTATGTGTTTCTTCGTACTAGGGCTGTGTTTCTACACTCTAAGAAAGCCCCTTTAACCGTAATGTGATCCGTTTTACAATAAAACAGATTTCACATTAATATATCTCCAAAAGGATCCCTTTAACCGTAAAAAGCAACATTTTTTTGAATAAACGATATCATGTTGCAGTAAAACGGAGCCCTTTATTAGGTAAATATTTCAAGATAAAAGGATTAAATCTAAACGATTTTCGTTTTACCATTAACTGAAATTTTCTTGGAGTGTAAAATACGATGAAAGTGTACTGTTTCCCGATATTTTCTGATTTGCACATCCCAGCGAAAAAGTTAGAACGATCTTAGGACGATCTTGAGACGGTTATCGTCCTAACATCGTCATAAGTTTATAAACCTGAATTATTACGAAATTATCAATGAAACTTATCATTATCCCATACAGAACATCAACGCTTAGTACGCCTCCTGTGAGTGTTATTTGTAACACTCGTAACCGTTTAGAACACGTTGTAAAAACGGAAATAATGTTTAGAAGCATTCTTCTACACCGTCAAATGTCGCTTACAGAGTGTTATATACGGTTTAGAAGAAGTTGCTCGATTATGTTGCCAATAAGACTAGAAAAGGCTTAGCAAGCGTTGCAAGTCGCGTAACCTGAAAACGAAATTTCAGGCTACAAGTGATTGCGAGTAACGTTTTCTAAGCCTTGTACTGAATGTTTACTCAGCATTGACAAAAACGTGTGCGAATGGTTACTGGTAACGTTTTGTAAGTCTTGTATGCAATGTTTGCACAGCGTTTGCAGGAAAGTGTTTTACAGGTAGTTGTTTACTGCTTCGGAGCCTTTAATAGAACGTTTATGAAGAATTTGCAATAAAGGCTGCAACGGTCGTTATTCAAGTGTACGAAAGGATATGAAATTAAGTAGATCAAATTATTGATTTATTATTTTTATTTAATTGTAATTCGTTAAGAAATGTAAAAAGGTAAGTGAACAATTGTACAGCTCTTGAAATGAACATTACAGTTAAGTAAATCGTACATTCACGCTTCCATGACAACAACTAAGGTATTAAACTTTTTTTATACTGAATACTGAAATTTACATTACAACACTAGCAACGATGAATAACATTGACACAACAGTCCCCGATGTTCATTAATTTTACGGAGAATCATCTAACATTTTACATAATCAATAATCCGTAGGATTATTTGAATATTAAATAACATTACACGAATACGCTTAAAATCACATTTTTGGCGACATTACAATAACACAGCCGTCGTTTATCTGCTTCTGCAGGAACAATTTTTCTTTATGATTCGCTCAGCAATAAATCCAACGGGATTTCTTCCATTGCAATAAAATCTGAAAACAACGCAATAGTGATTTTAGTTCATTATTCGTGATTAAGGGAAAAAGAATGGAAGGTGTTTAATAATGTGTACTTATTTTAAAATATGACTTAATTGTTTCTTAAATTGCAGTGAGTTTCAGTTGCAGTGATTTTTTTTAATGAATTGTGATCGTTGCAGAGTTTCGTTGAACGTAAAAACGAGAAAGAAGGTATGTACTGAACAGTGTGAAGAAACAAGATATCATCTTACATTTAAAAAATGGCTCGTATGTTATTAATCCTGTATCAGTCTTTGTTTGATGTAGTAGAATTTGTAGAATATGTTTGCTTGTTTAACCAGTAGGTTGTTCTTCCTCAATTGTTCGCATCGTTCTCTTCAAATTCGTCCTTTTCTTGATCCGGTTTTTCGCAAAACGAAACCAGTTTGCCAATTTTAATTCAATGTCTGATTTGGTATGATTTCGAAACTCCATCATCGTGACTTCTATAAAATACAAATTTAATGAAGTATTGCTTTTTATATCACAGAGAAAAGCACATTTTAAGGAGTACAATGTAGATTATAACAGTTACGATAATCTAGATTTTACTACATATTACGATAGTAATATGTAGTAAAATATAATAACCGTGCTTACACGATGCACATTGTTAGCTGCTTTAACTAATGAGACGTCTGCGGTTACCAGTCAGCTGATTGGAGCTGAACCAATCAACCTGAACCAATCAACCAACCAACCTTCCAAATTGTACAATCCACATTGTACGATATTATTTTCTTAGGGTACATATGTAGATTACCTAAGATTAACTGCACAATTCCAAGATTTTCTGCAGACATCTTTGTTTGCCTGCCGCACGAACTGTATTTCGACGCTATTTCATCTGAGAAGATACTTTGTAGTACTGTGCAAACGAAACGTGGCATGTCATTGTTCCCACCAACTTTCTTCAGGCTTTTCACAAATTTAGTCTAAAAAATAAATATATTTCTACATTAATGCAATTTCAAATATTCAGTATAGACATACCTATATGATAAATTAAATAATATCCGTACAAACGAATATACACTCTTAAAAATTAGTATTAATCGCTATTTGTAACTACTACAGTATACAGTAGGAAATCTACTTGGAACTTTTATCTTTCATCTATTTGTGACGAATATAAAATCTATTACCAACAGTAGGATCATGAAGAATAGAGAAACATAATCTATTTTCCGTGTGTTATATGTTATGGTAGGTATGAGTTATATTTGAGTCAAACAGAACCGCTTCAATTAGACTCATTATTCAATACCAATAGTGCTTTTATAAGATGTGTAAATACTTACACATTCCAGTCGTACTCCTGCATTTCTTATATCATCTTCTGCACGTTTCATCATCTGCTCATCCTTAATTGTAAACATTTTAGATATTAATGATCGATCATAATTATCATCGACAACTACATTCTGCTTTTTTGATATGCACTGTCTTAATTTCTCTGTCGCTGCAGACAATGACAGTGTCATTGATTCGACTTCTTTCTCCATTTGTATAACCATTTCTGGAAAGTATAATAGCTAATTATGCCTAAAATATGCGCTTCGGGTGCAATCGCCCTGAGTTAATAATATTTTATTTTTTGCGAAAAACTACCATAAATTAAAAATGTTCATAATCACATTAAGTAATAGATTCCATATACCTTTTCCAATTTCGTGTTTTTCGTTGTTGAAACATTCTGTTATGAATCCACGAAACAAATCTTGTAAAAAGCTTAATCCGTCTGCCGCGTTGTCTAAAATATTATAAATATATTAATGATTTTTTCAAATAAAAGACGATTACATAGATTAAGAGGATGTCACATGCCTATAGCATCGAAGTTAATGTCTTTTCCATTTGTGTAATTGTGTACAATAATAAACAATTTCAATGACAACAGTTCGATTCTTGAGTTTTGGGAGAATAAAATCACACAAGCTGCATTTCAATTTAATCAACCAAGTATATAAAAAGTAAGAAAATCGAACTGTTCTCATAAAATTCTTTTATTTTACTTTGTTAGTTTTTAATTCACCAAAACTCTAATGTCGGTAACTCTCCGCGTGACATCGTTTTAAGGTCGTGTCGAAAGCGTGATTACTGACATTACAGATTGTTCAAAATACGTGTAAATAAGAATATGGGCATTGATTTAACTACCAGAGCGAGATTTGTGCACTTTTATTACACACTTTGGCCGCAAAGTAAACTTCGTTCGTACTTAATCGTAGAAGAATAATGATTTCTAGTTTTCGATGTGGAAAAATTCGTCACTATTTTTTGAAACGGTTTCTTACAAAATGTTACTTTATGGCTAAAAAAATTCTTCCAAAAACAGAATCTGGATCTGCTCAGCATTTTAAAAAATATCTACAAATTCCCTGATAACCAGTGATTATATAAATGATTTACATAAAATTTATATCAATGTACTTCCTCATTTTGCTGCATAATTTATGTAAATTTTATGTAAATAATTTATATAAATCATTTACATAAATTATGCAGCACAATGAGGAAGAACATTGGTGTAAACTTTCTGCAAAATCTTTACACAACATTTATATACAATTTATATAATGCTGGTTATATGGGTTATTTTTTATAAGGAAAGTCCCTAACTCCGTTGCAGCAGACTTTCGACTTGGCCTTAAAGAAGTATCTTTAAAAAACGCCTGAAACGCCTTTATAACCAAAGGTTTGGGCAGTAAACTTATTTAAAATGTCTCAAGTTTAGTGTTTCTTTATGTTTGATTGAATTAAGAATTGTATATTAAGATTTAATGAAGGTTAATGTAAAAGTTACGTTAGAAGAGTAGAATAATTTTGGTTTTTGCGGCCCATTAGTTACAGTTTTCTCTACGAAATTGACGCTGTCGGCGATGATAATTTAATCTAAAAATATAGTTTGCAACCTGTTCTAATGTTTTGCATAGCATCTTACCGAATGTTCCATAATGTTTTATCACTTTCCTGCTTTTCCAGTGCTGTGTAGGAATTTTGATTTCCTCAATGTAACTTTTTAAGGTGTTGTAATCATCATAATTTGGAAGGACTATAGTACTTCTTTTGATGCACCAAGAATGCGGTACTAATATTACCATTTCTTCCAATTCTACTATATCAAATTTTGTTGCCATTTGAAGAAATCTGGAAATAAAGAAGAGTGGCTGATTAAATTATACCATTATATTTTGTACATAATGATTTAATCATGAATTACACTTCGAATTACGATTCGGATCTAAGATATTTCAGTATGACATCTGGTGACAAAATATGTAACTGAAGTAAGAATACACTTCCAGTATTAAAGACAATTCAGAACGGAAGAAGAAAATTCAGAACGTTATTTTTATATACATTTCCTATTATAATGAAAATCGAACCCAAAATCAATGTGAATTGCACTTCTTTATATGAAACAATCACGAATTTTTGTTCAGAGAATGTTAGTTTATATGGGTACACTTAGTTCTACCATTTATCTCTAACTGACAACCTCATCTCGGATCCCAATAGTAGCACTGTCAACCCCGATAGCCAGCATATATTCATTTTTTTAAATAAATAAATTATAAAGTCTTTATGTAAAATGTATGTAATTCCTGTATAGATAAAATAGACTATAACGTATTCTGAATATCCTGTATATTCTTAAACAGTTGTAAAAAATTAATTGTTTAACGAAAACAAATACATTCTTTCTGTTCTGTATGCTATCAACTGCAACTTTAAAGAGGGTAATGCAAGTTTTGTATGTACGCAGAACATAGTTATTTGCTCTGGAGATTGAAAGATTAAGATCTAATATATTTCAAAATATATTTGTAACAAATAGTGAACTAACTATAAAAATGCTTTAAAACTATTTTACATGTAGCAATGGAAAAACTACGAAAATGTCGGATTTGCATTTGATAGGGATTTTCATGTATTTACATTTTACCTTTTCAATAGGTCATGTCAAGTATTCAGACAGATTACTGACGCAATAAATCCCCAACGCAGAGGAAGCACAAGGTTTAGTGAACAAATCACGTGCTTGTAAAAATTTCTTCCTTATTATTACCAAACCGTCACTTTCATCTGTCGCAATATTATATACTTCAACAATATCATTGTCGATTTTACAGCAGTTATTTGGAATGTTTTTTGATAGCATGAAATCATCAAACTTGTATTCTGAGTACTGCGGATTTCGAGTGCCAATTACTAAAGGACCATTAATATGGCTTTTTTGTTCGCACAGTGCTTCTTTTTTTTAATCGTTTGCATGTTACATTCCGATGAAATGGTTTTTATTTCAACATATCTATTGTGCAATTGTTGTAATGGTTTGTCTGCTTTCCTCACTGATGATTTAATTCGGCGGATGAAATTCTCAAAAGGAAAAGCACTGAAACATTCCAAAGAACCAAACTGTTTTACATCTTTAGCTAAATGTAGCACTCCGTGAATATTATGCGAGACATACTGAGGTCCATAAATGCGTTTAAACGTTGTAATAAAATATTCCATCAAAGACTGAGCATAATCATTAATTTCGGGGCTTATTTCTACGAAAAACAATCTTAAAGCCACATAAAGTGACAAAAAATTCAACTGAATGTCGTTATCCCAATCTATAAGTAAATTCATCACAACTGGTCCTACATATAAGATGAAAATACGACATTCTGTTGCTTTCCACTTAGAAAAGTCCTCAATTCTTCGTGGAGAGCGAACAAATTCTGTAGGCACAAACGATTTCATATGATCTAAGTATTCAGACACTATACTAGAATTTGTTTTGTTCAAAATGCGAATACTTCTTGGTCCAGTAAACCACAATGAAAACAATTTTTTCAACACGCCAATACAAATAAGATGCATGTAATCTAAGGGTACATTGCTTACGAGTCCAAAGTGAGGAATCTTATTCAAAATACATTCACCTAATTGGTATTCGAGTGGACCATCGTATTCCATATTACGCATACCTTCATCCGTACGCTCTAAGCAACTGCTCTCTGTAAAACACACTCGGTTGTTTAAATAACTGCCTTCAACCAGGCACTTCGAGCAGCTGTTATAACCAGTATGCTCTTTTGTGTTCAAGATAAATGATTTTGCCGGAGCGTCACAAACAAGTGAATGTATTTTGATTGTATAAGTCTTGCCGTTGAATTCTAATCCATTAGTTACGAGGTCTACAGCATCGCGGACAAAGTAACTAACAAATTCGGTCGAATTTTTTGGTTTACATGGACCATAAAATATTCCAATTAAAAATACAGGCTTGTGACCAACAATGCGGCCCATTATCGGCCACGACTCTTTTTCGGATGTGATCGGAAATCCGTCTATTCCCACTTGCACCATTATTTCAGTTGATGGTTTATTAATAGACTGCAAAAAATCAGTTATTCCCTCAGCTAGACCGAAGTGACAATATTGTCCGGGGTGCATATCAATTATTGTAGAATTTCGGGGGGTTTTTAGTAAAGATTTGGCGTCTTTGGGAAGGTTAAAATGCGGACAATACTTGTTCAACAAACAAAGCAATTCTGTGAGAGCATTCTGTTTCATTTGAGAACGTATTGCCCATTGCGCCAAATCTTGCTTAAAAACTACATCGTGTTGACATTGTAAATTATCGTTCGCGCTAACATTCACTGGTTGCATATCTACACTGCCTATATTGCATTCAGATGATAACATTTCAGTTCGTGACAAACAATTTAAACTTTCGTCCACATTAATGTTAAGCGCTGAACATTGAGGAACATCGAGTCGCATCCTCTTACTGATGGTCCGTGATTTATATTTAATAGGAAACTTCTCGTTTTCGGTTACAAACGATGATTCATATTTTTTAAATGAAAGCTGCTGATGTGAAAAAGATCGGAAAAAGTCCTTCCTTTCCTGAGCTAAGATTCTTTGGCGTTGCCTGACACCAACATTGTAACCGTTGTTGATTTTAAACATCTTTAAAAAAATTTGATCAATCTTGCAACTTGCAGATTTCTGAAAAAAAAAATAAATAATAATACGAATTGTTCGTATAATTCTAATTGACAAATCGTCGGACACAACTGTACTCGGACAACAATTGTCAACTGTGGAATTTGGCAGTTTTAACACCGACGATTTCAGTTAATTGAAGTAACATGGCTTTACATAATTATTGCATTATTCCATGAAACATTTTTTTCTTTTTTTTCTGTCCGAAAATTATTCTAGCAGAAATCACAGTGCAAGTGAACAGGATTTTGTTGTTATTTTATTTTATTTCCGTAATTTGTCCGTTTATTTAATAAAGGAACAATTTCAAACTGGAAAATTGGAAATATTGGAAAGGTATGGTTTCGTGGTTAATAAAAAACATAGCTAACCTTTGGCCACTGAAATTTTCTGATTTTCGGTCTGAACCACTAACAAAAAGTTTAAGTGAATATCGTTGCACTCTGTAGTAGGATCTATTGCCGGCAGTTAGCTGCAAATAAAAACAATGTATTATATTTTGTGTAAATAAATGAATAAGTAATAACATTGTAGATTATGAGGGATAATTAAGGTTAGTTCAAGTAACCCTACAAATTGTGGTTCAAATTACAAAATTGACCTACCACGTCAAACAGACGAATCACAATGACGATGGCGGCTCTGATAAACATTAAACTCCAAACTATTAATAAGAAATGCTAGAGCGCTATTGCGAAATACATGCTTCCATGCGAGATATTGCAAGACAATGCCGAGGTTTTCATAACCTCTTTTACAGCGATGCGAAAATACGACACAAGGGTGAAAAGATGCCAGGGGCTCTATTCTGGGAACTGATGCGCGTTTGCGCGCCGAGTTCTGAACTCGGCCGTAATGAAATGTGTACATAGTTGCGTTCAAAAACCGGCGCGCAAACGCGGGCCAGTTTCCAGACCTGTTATTCTGGAATTACCTGTTCCAATAATACAGTCCCAGTATTACTTTTTAATGATATCGTTAATTAATCGACTTTTATTATTTGTGTAGATCGTTTTAAATCGTTTCAAATTTATTGTTGTATTTATCGTTATCGTTTCGGATTTTTGTGGTACAATTGATTCTAGTAGTACCGCGAGCTTCCGGAACATGCCGGAACGTTTTCTTACTTTGACGTACTTGGATTATTCAGACAATTAATTTCAATTTTTCGTTCTTCAAATTACAATTTTCATTCCAAAACATAGCATCGAATTTCTTTTGGGAAGTGAGAATCGCAATTGTATTTGATAATCGTTTACATTGTCATGATAATAATTAACATTAATAACTAATAAGTACACATAGAACTATTAATTCAAAATATAAAATTCGATATACGAATTTTATGTTCTGAACAACGTTTAATTAACTTTTAATTCAAATCGATTTTCTCAAATGAAACGACAGATTAAAAAACGGAAGCAAAATATCATCGAAACACCTGCACCGTCTACAATCAAACGCGGATCGAAATATTGGCATCGGTTTCTTGCGATAAGGGCCCGCGAAGCAGCGCATGAAGCTATATGAGAAGGACGATAGAAACTAATACTTAAAGTATTATAAACAAATGATTGACGATCTAAATTCTGTTTCGCGTTATCAAAATTGTTCCACACCCATTACCATATAAAAAGACGTCAACCGTTTGATCGCGTCATTCGTTATTCAGTTATTACTCAATCATTAATCAATAGTTCGTTCATTAAGTTGTTGTTTGTGGTGAAAAGTGTTTGGTGTTTGGCGTTTGGCAGTTCGTTCACGCATTTGTAGCAAGGTAAATTTTATAATACTAAATAGTTAAATAAAAATATATGCTCATTAATTGAGGGTCAAAATTGTATTTGTTGTCCTCCTATTCCGACGTTACAGAGGATAGAAAATTTTGGCGCAGCCGACAGGACATAATCAATACAAATTAGTGAGCATATATTCTTCTTAAATTCCGTGAATTCAAATTTGTTGTGTTAAAATTCTTTTTATTGAGGTATATATATACATTATTATATACATGAATAATACTTTATTTTGGTCATTTATAAATGGTTTACATAAATATATGAATTATTTTTGTAACTTATAATCAAATCAATTTCAAAAATCAATAAGCCTTACGAAGTGAAAAATAATGAGAATTTCCGTAATATAAAACGAAATTATCGATGATAATTTAAGAAACAGTGTTAACTTAAAATTATGATACGAATACTCGCAGTAAACAAAACGTCGAACATTTTCAATTACAAAATGTTCGACGGTGGTGAAAAACAATTAAAATTATTAATTCAAACACATCAGGGACAAAGCTTTATTTTGGGAAATATAGTCGAAGGATAACCGTCAAAAACTGAAACACCCCACGAAGAAACAACACCAGATGACAACAAAACACACGTAACGAGACGATCGATTGTCTCAAATCCCGCGCACTCCCGAAACAATGAAAAAGCGGCCTAGTCGCGACGGAAAACGGACGAAACAAAAAAACCATCGTCATCCGGTCATCGTCATCCGGTCGTTATCCCATCGTCATCCGGTCGTTATTCGATCATCATCCGATCGTCATTCGATCGTTATCCTCGTTAGAATAGAACGA
>JABFPB010007941.1:0-10546 GCA_022817645.1 Ceratoteleas bidentatus | reverse complement strand
ACCCGCCATATAGCGAATTGTGACATTTTCAAAAACTTATCCAATGTTTAATTTTTTCAAAATATTTTTTTTCTATTCCTGCCCATTAATTACAACAATTAGTAAAGATTTAAATGCAAAAGATAATGAATATTCCACCGGAAATGAAAAATAAAATTGACCGAAAAGTAAACTGTCAACAAATTTTTTATAAGGGAGTGTATCACCCCTGGATCGAGTCCTTTCCTGTTTACGCGTCGTGCGTAGTCCTCTCGATTTTGAACCATTTCGCTAAAAAAATGTCACTCCTTTCCTTAACGACGCGTTGGGGCACGGTTTACGTTTACGAGAATTACTCGTACCATGCTGATGGCCGTACATCGAGCATTTTTCGTTGTTCGCGGCGGTCGCTGTTTATGTGCCCGGCCAAGGTTGTGACGGCCGACGACGGCACGGTAACCCGCGAACACGACCATAACCATGCCGCGCAACCTTTCCTCGTGGAGCGCCATCGCTTGGTGCAGGAGATGCTCCGGCAGGCCCGGGAATCAGTCGAGCCGCTGTACGATATTTTCCGAAATGTTGCTTTGTAGTAAGTGCAGTGTTTATACCAAGTAATTTCAAGGTTAAATGAAGGTCAAATTAAGTAAAAAAAAGACATGACCTCACACTTCAAATTCAAAATTGTTTTTTGTTTCAGAATTTTAAATTTTAAAAATTAAAAAAAAAAATAAAAACAAATAAACCATTAAAAATTATTTGAAAACAGCCACAAAAATGAATATAAATTTCAAAAAATAGAAAAAAAAATAATTTTTGAAAATTAAGTTTGAAGTTAAATTACAACAATGTTTAAACTACAAGGTGTAAACAATATTTAATAAAAAAAATTACGAAATACAAAAACCACATGTTTATTTATGTTTGTTGTCAAAGACATTTTTTTGTTCGCCCTAGAACTTTTTACACAGCCTGTATATGAATTCGATTATTTAGAAATCATGAATTACCCTGGGCTCATGAGTACATTGTACAGTGAGCGAATGCTGGCAAGTCCAATAGTCCCCGGTTCCCTACAGGAATTGAACGGTCTACTGGAAAACTTCCCCCGTTGTAGAGATATATTCCAGACTGGCGTTTTCGTGGACGATCAATCTGCCGTGATATTTTCAACTCGACACTCGCTGAATGGTCTAGCCAGAAGCTCTGACGTCGCTGCGGACGGAACATTTGCGATAAATATAAATCACTCATAAAACAAGTGTCTTAATTTCAGACACAGTTTGTAGGAATTTTTATATCTCTTCTTAAGGTCATGTCGAAAGCGTGATTACCGACATTACAGATTTCTTAAAATGCAGCTAAATAGCAAACCGAATAAACATTTCAAGACCAGAGCGAGATTTGTTCACTTTTTGTATAGCTTTTTTACTCAACAGAAACTTAATCCATAATGTATTGCAGAAAAACGGTGATTTCTAGTTTTCGAGGCGGAAAAATTCGTAGAAGTCCTATTTTTCCATAACGTTTGTTACAAATTGTTACTTTATGGCTGAAAACATTCACCCATAAACACAGAATCTCGCTCTCGTCAGCAATTCAGAAAAAAATAACAAATTATTTTTTTACAAGGAAAGTCCCTAACTCCGTGGCAGCAGACTTTCGACTTGGCCTTAATATCACATTTTAAGAGTCACATGCTATCGTAACACAAATGTTATCGTAGATAATGTTTGCTCTACGATAAGCAAATGTTATCGTAGATACGTTTATATGCGTTTGTTTATTATTTTATAATCTGATTACCAATAAAAATAAATAAAATGTGATTTTATTTATTAATTACCAATAAAAATAAATAAAATCACACGTTATTTATTTTTATTGGTTATCACAAGCGTCTTTTTTCCGCTTCGATCTTTTTATTGGCATAATCTAAAAACAATCACATTAAATTAAAACTAGAAATAGCATAGTTAGAAGTTTCTCAAAACATAACCTCCTCAATTCGACATATGTATTTTATTTCTTAATTGTTGTTAATAAAACGCATCATTTTTTTGTTTTAATTGAAATTTATCAAAAAATAATTTAATAATTTGAAAGGTATTGAATAAATGTACTTACAATTATTCAATAAATGTAAGTACATTCCTACAATTATTTATTGGTACAAATATTGATTATCAAGTAAAACAGTATAACAAATATACCCCATCGCGTTTGCTGGTAAACAAAAAATATTTCTTACTTTAAACAAGACTTTGAAGTACGGTTTGGGAACTTTTATAACCTAAGTTTTTGACACTGGTTCAAAAAAGTTCCAAACAACTTTTTGTGACTGTGCTCAGACGTACTACTAACATTATTCTACGCAAGTTACAACAAATTTTTATTTTTTTTTAACAATATTGACAAGTGTCACATAATGCCGAGTGTTACACAGACCGTTATTGCCACTATCCCTCATTGTCAGATTTATACAAATAGTGTGTACAAATGTTGCTAATACGTTTAACTTTTTATTTATATTGTAATCTGATTAATGTAAACTTTGAGTAGCAGGACTAAATTACACCGGAAAAAAAATCTTTTGGACCAATAAAAAAATCTGTCGGAATGACAGATTTTTCGAGTAAGGATAACAAATGAAAATATGTTGAGATCAGCTGTTGAAATAACATATTAGTATATGTAAGATTTACACCAATCTGTAGCCAAATTTCGATGAATAAAATGTTGAAAACGTTATCGGAATTACTTTTTCACGTCAGTGTAGCGGCCAAAAGTGGAACTTATTAGGCTCTCATGCCGAAAGCTGTCGCTTTCGGCACTCTAACCTAATTCGTTCCACCTTCAGCACGCTACACTGACGTGAAAACATCGTATCGACCTCGGGCGCCAGTGGCGCCATCGGACGTAATATACTATTTTTAACGCGTGGAACTATTTTGAACCAATAGAATTTGACAATTCTTCAAAAAATAGTGGTAATATTATTTGAAAACAAATTGAACGTATCGTATTTTAAATCAGAAATTAATTTCTGGGAACGGATTGAGGATATGAACAAAGAACGGTAGCACAATTTTGTTATGCCTTATTTCAAGTAAACATGTTGTATTTCACTAAATAACGTTTGATCATGTTTATTACAATACATTGATAGCTTGTAAATTCACATTTTGACATCGAAACCTGTCAATGCAATTCTAACATTTAACATATGTCAAACTTACATATCCGCAATGTAAGAACAACTTATTGATTCCTACATATTTTTATATGTTAGTTTAACGCACGTTTTTTTTTCCAGTGTACCTACTATTCAATATTACATAAATCGTATCGTAATCGTGTTAGCATCACTTGTACACAAAATGTATATACAATGAGCGATATAATACAGATTAAAATTACCTTACATATGTAAAAAAATAGTCAAGGCAAAAGGACCCCTGCTTTTTGCGTGGCAGTCTACTGTCAAGAAATTTTACCAATGATTTGTTGTTATATCTTTATATAAAAAAATCCTTAATTACAAAACTTCACATACAAAATATGTAAAATCAGTGAAGAGGTAATTTCATTGTTAACTAACAGACACATTGTTGAAACTTTTTCTAAACATTATTTTTAATCTATTTTAGAGGTAGAGTGCATTGTTGTAATTATTTTCATGGTGCGTCATAGTGGTAATAAAAAAAACATATTTAATGGTTTAAAATTTTGAATTTCCCGCCAAAATATGTGTTTTAGTATGTTTAAATATGATAAAGAATTCTTAATTACAGTTTTTACGTTTACTGTTACTAGGTTTCAAAAAACGATATAATAATTTTACGTGAGTAAAATGCAAAGTGACGCGCCGGGCGACGCCATCTTGAACTCGTTGTCTATCATAGCAATTTTGTTTTCAATATTATTTAAATTTTCTATTGTCCAAAATCAATTAAAAATAGATAGTACAGTTCAGTGTGTATAGGAGAATCAATCTGTCAATTCATTTTTAATAAATGAGACAATTTGTTGCACTCAAAATTCAATCAGTACAATAAGTGATTTTCTCGCGGATGGATTAAACAAAGTCCGATAGGTACCACAGGTTAGTATTATTATTCTGGTTAATGTAACATTTTTTTACATTTGTGTTGTTTTCTCTGACTTTCTAAATTCGAGGAACCACCGTATAATTGGTTTCGTTTTTAAATTTTGATGAAAGAACCCACAAAATAATAACTTCTTTGTTTTTATAATTTTATTTCCTAATTGTATGTGAAATAACTAACATAATAATAACAACATGTATTCATATTTAATTTTCTTTAATTTTTGTTGAAGTAACCGACAGAATTATAATTTATTTATATTTATAATTCTTTTTCATTGATTGTTGATAAAGCTACCGACATAAAGGTAACCTCTTTGTGTTAATATTATTTTTATTTGATTGTTGGTGTATTTAACAAAAATGAAATTCTCATTCGAATTTACTCTTTAGTTCTCTAACGTTTGGCGTTTCCAAAAAAAAATGCAAAACGTTACATACCCTATCAGCGAATAATATTTTTATAATATTGTTGCGATATGCTTTTGTCTATTTCGTTTATTTTCGCGTTTTCACATTTTGTTTCGGTTGTGCTGATATTTGGAAATTTTCCTTATCGTAATGACTCACCAACTGATAGCGAGTTTTCCGTATTTTTGTCTGCGGTTTTACGGGTCAGAACTAATTCGGACGTGGCCAAGTACGGCCGACGGTCTTTCGGCGAAGTAATTGCGTTCGCAAATGTTGCGAGCCTCGCCAATTCATTCGCGATTCGCGCGTCTATTTAATTCGCCGCGCAGCGAATTACGCCCAATCGCCGTCCGAAGATATACCCGCGAAGTTTCGACACCACGTGTGCGCGACTATGTATGCAAGTTCCGGAAAATAAAGTGCAGTTCTTCGTGAGTAAACGAAAGTGTCTTTCTGTCCGTTTGGTCGTCATCGGCATCGGAACCCCCGCAGCACCTAATTCCCCATCAAAAGTTAAAAAAAGTGGAGAAAGGGTTTCGGCCATCAGTTTCCGACCCCTGGTATCGACGAACACGGCACTGGGCAAGAACGCGTTTGTTTTGTAGAGAAGTCGAGGAAGCCAAATAGTTGGGTGATAATGGTAATTGGTTTTGTAAAATATTTGGGAAGAATAATACACTGGATGAGTTGAGAGTTTTAATTATATCAAGCTGATGTAGGGCACTCTCAGAACGAGCGAGTAACTGAGGTACCACAAGAGCTTGGCAAGATGATAAGGAATTCCACAATTCGTTACTATTACACATTATAAAAAAAGGCTTAATTTGTTGAACGTAGTTATTTTGATAGGCAGGTTGATAAACTGAGATGGTAAAAAGTTTCATTAGGCAAAGCTTGGGGTATCTGTTGTTCGGCATTGAAAATATCTTATTTAACCAAGTTAATATATTTTTAAAGATGGTAAGGCCCAAGTGATCACAGTTCATTTCCAAACGTACGGCATGGTTTGGGCAGTTACGAGGAATGTGTAGAAGATGTTTATAAAAAGTTGTTTAGACCCTGTCAATATCATCAAGCCGAAAGGCACCCCAGACTTCCGCCCCATATAGGAGAACACTCCTCACAAGAGCAATAAAGAGGTTCGGGATTGAAGACTAATTGCTCATTTTAGTTTTGTTAATGATCCTCAGTAAAGAACTAGATGCAAATTTAGAAGATTTAATGACATTATCAATAGCAACATTGAATCTACAGTTATCTGTAAACCAAACACCCAAGTATTTATACTCCTTTACAACTCGAATTTTGTCAACACCAAAGTCAAAGTAGGCAAATTTATCAGCACGTCTGCCCTTGTGAAATATCACGACATTGGTTTTAGCAGTGTTTACACACAATTCAAATTCTCTACAATAGTCTGCTAATGCAGCATGCTTACGGCGAACTTCCAACGGGGAGTCCGACAGAAGCACAATGTCGTCTGCATATGCTAGTAAAATAATTTCTTTAGATGCACTAACCGATAATCCTCTGCAGCCCTTAGAGAGGAAGTACGATTCCATATCATTCATAAAAATCGCAAAAAGGATAGGGCTAAGTACGTCCTCTTGGAGAACACCTCGAGTTATGGATACAGTAGGCGTGGCTGAACCATTACTCAGTTTCAGGGACGCTTTCGCATGACTGTAAAAGCTGTTAAGTATGTTCAAAAACTTCGCGCTGAATCCCATGTTACTCAGTTTTTGCCACAAGATCACGTGATCGATGGAATCAAAAGCTGCCTTGAAGTCGACGAATGTAGCAAAGACATTTGAACCAGGGTATCTAGTATGTATTTGGATCAACACATTAAGCGTAAATGTATTATCAAGACAGCTTCTGTTTTTCCTAAATCCCGATTAATATTCAGGGATCAAATTGTGCATATCACAAAACTGAGTAACTCTCGAAAGGAGAATCTGCAAAAAGATCTTACAAATACAATTTACCAGCGATATTAAACGAAAATTCGCTGGATCGCGAGAGTCTCCCTTCTTAAAAAGTGGAATGAGTAAGAGTCTGCACCATGCTGTAGGAACGGATTTGAACGTCAATATTTGATTAAACAGAAACACCAAGTACATTATAAAGTTTACCGGTAAGTTTTTATAAAATGTATAGTTGATCAAATCCGTGCCTGCAGCCTTTCCATCCTTACATTTTGCCAAGCTTAAACATACTTCCTCGATAGTAATTGGGGCATCTAAGATCGGGTCGAATAAATTATGCGAACGTGGAATTTCCTGTGTACGAGGTGGGAATAATCTTGACAAATATTCCACCCAAATGTGTGAGTCAATCGATGAGATAAAGAAGGGTTTTTGTCGCAGTTTAGAAATGCCTCTCCAAAATGAGATTGAGGAGCTACTATCTACAATCCCGGCTATGCGTTATAGTTAGATTTCTTCAATTTGTATTTTGAGAACTGTATCTGCAGAACTTCGGGTGTGGTAGTCTCCTCCTAAAAAGATGGGGAGGTCCGGAAACTTGCTTGTCACAGAGTTAAAAATGATATCAATATTATACAAAGCTATTTCAAAGTCACAGGTAGGAGAAAAATAACATAGAATAAGAATAAAATTAAAGAATGGGCCATGTACGCTAATCGCTAAATGGTTTACATCCTTGGAGATGGGTGAACAGTCAAAGTATTTAGTTGAGAATAAAATCATAAGGCCCCCACTAGGGCGTCCAGGTTTAACTGCCGGACAGACTATGTAATTATCAAAAATGGGGACTAAAGGTGAGTGTGTAGTTCCCGTATACCAGGTCTCACAGCAGCAGAGGATGTCACTTTCGCAAACATCCAACTTCACATCCTCTATGTTGCGCAGGCCATGACAATTCCAAAAAATAATTTTTGGGAACGTTGCAGACGAATCCGTCAGACGGCGTGTGTCAACTGTGTTGGTCGATATAGCTGATGCCTCACTCTCGAGATTGACAGGAGTAGAAAAGATCAAATCGGAGTTTCGTTGCTGGGTGTTGAGAGAGTTGTTGATTTCAGTAAAAAAGAGTCCAGTAAATCGGGGGATTTTCTTTTGTTGCCCAGAGCCTGGCTGAAGGTCATCATTGGATTAGTGGGAGCAGGTGTTAGTGAGGATTGTAGTAGGCTGGAATTTCTCTCAGATGGATTTTGATTGACTAATAAGTCTAGCATGTTCGCTGCAGTTAAATCTGATTCAGATGTAGTACATGGAGAGGACACTTTGGGGGGAAATGAAAGAGCAGTGTTGTCGACAATTTTCACTATAGGAAGATTGGGTGCAGCCGGAACGTGATTGGACAGGTGGTTTACCATCAATTAGAGCATCTATTATAGATAGATCCACAGTACGTCCATTCAGCAAAATTTCATTTCCACGTAGGCGGGTATTAATGCCGGCAACCTTCAATTTTTTCCATGCTGCGTATACAGCTTTCCTCTGGATCCTCTCATTTTGGTCCCTGTCCTTGTCTATTGTAATTCTTTCGTTTTTCAGTTCTGCGCGTTTAGCAAGGGTTCCCTCACCCATTTTCTCGAAGTAAATTTTACGATGACAGATCGCTTATTGGGAGTTTTCCCTAGACGATAAATATCATCTATCGCCCAGAGAGGGAGCAATATTCCCACTTCCTCGAATAATTTAATAGTATAATTTTCTAAACTCCCATTAATTGCAGGTATATCGGCCATGTTATAAAGAATTATATTTTTTTCTCTAAAGTTCGTATCAAAAATTGATTTAAGGGACACAACTTCATTCTTCATGGTTATGATATCATTCTTATTAACAGTCACATGCTCTATAGCTTTGTTAAAATCTAGCACTTAACTCTACTTGTGCTTGGACAAGTGAGTTAAGTGCATCGTTTAATTTTTAGATGGAGGCTTTCAAGTCTTCATTTGTTGTCATCTTGAAATTGAGTATTGGAGCGTTGACGCGAAGCTTGTGAATTATAGAGTAAAACAGAACATCAAGTCAGGGCTGGTACAACAGAAAATGTCTAGATGGCAGCACGAGTAAATTCTAATGTATGAAGACTAGCTGTGTTCGTAGCAGTCGGTAGCCGCCTGGAAACACGTATGCTGTTGTGTATGAGTGTACAAATGTCACTCACACATACACACAGATGACCCAACAATAAATGCCCAAGCAGGGCCCGTCCAGGTAACTTTGCACTCAGAGCAAGTATCCTCACCAACGCCTCCACCGCCAGAATGTCTGTCCAGGTCGCAGTTGCATCACAGAAACTCTCCAGCCCCGGTTTCAGCAGTGACAGAAAGTGAGGTTAGAGGTTGACGAGGCCAAGTACCAGGTTGTAAAAGCGTTAGAAATTGTGCTCAAATGCAACTCAAAAGTCAAAATGAGTGCACCCTATGCACGCAAGGAATGACTCCATGCGAATGTAAAAATAGTCCAGAGATGCATCAATTGCTGATGCAGTAGTGCCGGCTCACAAACATATAAGAGAAAGAGAAAAACGAATGAGAGATCCGCAAGAATCCCGAAGATGCTCTCTGGGATGTATGAGGTGTAGTTGCATCTGAGGATCCGTATTTTCAGATACTCACGGAATAAGGAGAGAGCAATGGGACCAAAAACCCTCTCCTAAAATCAACGGCGCAAAGGCAGCTGGAACTCAGGCATGAGGAATAAAATCCTCTGCAGCAAGTATCCCCAGGAAGAAGATCCTCTCAAAAGTGACTTTCCAGGAAAAGGGAAAGAAAAAATTTCGCAAACGGTCAACCCGCGCCGCACTACAAAAGTACAACCGATTCCGACCTACGAAAATAGATACGGAGCGAAAAAAAACACGTCTGTATCGCTAGAAGGCTCAGTGAGAACTCGAGATACAAATTATGTTATACAATTTTATAAATCTACAAATACCTATTCAAACTTTGAAATTCTACCAGTAATTAGTTGTATGTTCTTAAACTACACTTACAAAATATATTAAATCAATGAAGAGGCAATTTCGATTTCATGTTACAAACCCTCTTGAATTACAAAGCTACCTATAAAAATATATGACATAAATTAAGAGATTTTTTTAATTATCTTACAAAAGTAAACAACAGACGAGGCGAAGCTTAAGACTT
The DNA here is from genome assembly GCA_022817645.1 of Ceratoteleas bidentatus. NCBI lineage: Eukaryota > Metazoa > Arthropoda > Insecta > Hymenoptera > Scelionidae > Ceratoteleas > Ceratoteleas bidentatus. The sequence continues at coordinate 923 of JABFPB010007941.1, read as the reverse complement.
CCTCTTTTCCATTGACAGTCCACAGTTAAGAAATTCAACCAGTGATTCGTTGTATGTGTTAGAGAGGAAAACCTAAACGGTCGGCGTTCGCACCGCGCTTGTTGATTTTAAGCGGCCGAGCGATAAAGCCGAGGCACTTTCGAGTTTTGTTTTTCTGGATCAGTGATTTGCTTGCGGCCGAACGATCGACTACTCGGCACCGCATTATTATAGCAAGTTTGTAATAGACGATTTAGTGTAAAAGAGGAGTTTGTGAAATAAAGAGAAGCGAGATAAACATATGTTTATATTAAAAAGACCCTAAATCAGAAAACTACACATACAAAATATATGAAATCAGTGATGAGGCAATTTCATTGTCAAATTAACAAATACCCTTATATTTATTGTACTCATTTAATATGTAAAAAAACACTTCAATAGAACTACACAAAAAACAGTGTCAACAGAAATCACAATAAAAAACTAAATCACAGATAACAAATATGGCGGAGATAAGCTTATTTCATTTTCAAGTAATAAATATATTTGTATTTATACAAAAACAAAATTGGTGTAGAATTCTTAGCAAAATTTGTATACTAAGCGGGATGAGAAATTTGTACAATTGTATGCGTTTTTAGTAACAAAAATATCTTATGCACCCAGTGAACCACATTGTCCCAAAATTGACCAATAATTGGCCAAAGTAGTCTAATTGGCCAATTATTGGTTGTTTTTTGCCCAATTATTGCCCAATTTCGAGCCAATCCAATTTTTGGTTCACTGGGCAAAAAGTAAACATTGAATGTATACTAAATTTGTTAGATTTTTCTTTCCGTGCAGATTTATAAAATTTTATAATACAATTTGTATCTCTAATTTTGTGAGTTAAGATTTTTGTTATGTATAAATATACAAATATAATAAGTAGTCATTGGTAT
>JABFPB010007940.1:0-10546 GCA_022817645.1 Ceratoteleas bidentatus | reverse complement strand
ATAGCGATCCATGTGTTTTAATGAACCTTTTTTAATGAAATAATAAAACATGATTAAATTAATATAACCATATTTTCACTTGGCACCCTAAATATACGATCCTTCATAGGATAACCACCTTAAAATAGAAAAGGCGTTCGATCTGTTGGCGGTCCACCGAGGAATCGGCGAATGCCGAGCATAACAGTCCGTGAGAAAGGCGCATCTCGCGCAGGTGCAAGTCTAGCGCACCGTTATCTCAATAGCACGGCCGCGAACCATCTGAAATGCTAGGCCGGTGAATGGACTGGCGTATTGAAATCGCGAACTCCGCGCTTTAAGATATATGTTCGTTCTCAGGTTTAATATGGAAATCGTGCGCGGCGAGAAAAAACGGGAAAATGAAAAAAAAAACTGACAAGGTAATGTCATAAATTACGCGACGTTTCGTGGTAAATTATAGATGAAATCGAGTCGAAAGTCTGCGGTGGGTCGTTCCAATTAATCAGGTTTGCTTTTTCTGTACTTTTTTTGTTGTGTTTTGTGGGAAAATAGGGAAATTAAATGTGAATTATTGCGATAAGACTGAAAGCTCGTCTGAAATTTTAATATGTATTGAGAAAATGGATATTGGTGTGAAAGATATGAATAAAAAACATTTCAGTGATTGTTTTGGGTGTAAACAAAAATGTATTTTCATTTCTTCTCCAACAATGATTGATTTCGTAAGAGTTCGTCTGATAAATCTGTATCGGGACTTTTTTAACGAACGTTTATTTTGCAATTCTTGCCTCTTGGGTTACGACGGTGATTTGCCGGGTGCTTGATCCGAGTAACAAAGTTCGGTCACGCGAGCGGTCGTCGTGTCACCGACTGCGAAACGTTCCACGGCGCTTCATTTTTGCGACGGACTCGCGTAATTATGATGCGCGGTTTCAACTAAATTGATTTATTACCGTGCAATTCGCGGCGTAATTTATGTTATTAGGTAACACGGTGTATAAGTTCGGCGGATATCACGTTTCTTCGTCAGAGCGATGGCAATGTCCCATCCCATTGAAAAAATGCAAATTCTTTAGGTAACTTTTAATAAGAAATCATTGATATATATTTTTCAATGATTTCTTATTTAAATTTGAAATAGAAACAATTATTATCAAATTATTTTAATTTGAAGGAAGTGATATTTCCGTTAAATCTTTGCAATTATTCTACAAAAGGTTATGTTTTTAAATGTAATATATTACATTTTTTACATTAAATTAAATTTACAATAAAATATACAATGCAAAAATGTTTTAATTTACTATATATTATACGACAAATCCACGTTTTATATTAAATAAAAAATGATGAATATGTTGTAACTGAAAATGAAATGCAATACGAAATATTGTCGACGGTGAAACGTCGTAGAAAGGGTCGGGATGAAAATATCCCGCGGCGGATTCGCGAAACTGCCGATTTGGCGAACGGCGCGACGCTTTTCCTTTTTCGTAAAAGCGTCGCCGAAAGCCGCGGCGGCGGCTCGCCGAGGTAAGTGACACCACGTGAACTCGTTGATTTCTATATATAAACTCAAATAAAGCACCGTAACTTTTCAACTCTCATACGCGAGAGCGTCTCTCGTCGCTCGAAGTGTCCGTGTCGCGCTGGCACGAGTGCCGTAAGTGTTGCAGCCGATGCACGAAAAGCCGCACAAAAATTGTGTCACGCGGCCCGTGGAACGAGCCTCGTTAATCATCGGGTTATTTTCAAAATCGCGCTAATGACGCGTCCAAGGAATGTCTGCATGTTCGGCCGTAACTTTTGATCGGCGCTTTTAGTAATCGAGCAGATTCTTCCTGTTTCAAAGAACAAAATCGTTAGACAAGTTTCACCGAGAATATTCGTTGCAATTAATTTATTAATTTGATTATCGAAACTGACGGAAGAAGTTTGTGCACAATTTCTTCGAAAAGTTATTGTAAAGGGAATTGATTGATTTACAACGCTTCATTTTTCGTATTTTTTATTTATTTTTTTTTTTTTTTTACAAGAGTAGGAATTAAAAGGAAATTATTAACAGGTTATGTCTGTGAATTTTTATTAGTAAAAAATTGTTCAAAATGTTATTTTGGCGTTTTTAAATGTTAGGGTAGAGTGAATTAATAAAAACTGAGTTAATTTGTTTGGATTTAGTATGTAATTATGATTGAACAATTTCTGTACAATTGTTAAAATTAAAGATTACGTAATAGTTTAATGCAATTATTGGTTGATAACGGAAACGTGATTAATATTCAGTTCAATTTAGAATCCACGATGCGGATATCTTACGACTGATTTATTGTTAAATAAATCAGTTTAGATGATCATATTATGCTAAATTCAAATGCACCAGGCATTTTTCATTGATTTCTTCCCGGTCCGTATTGCTGTCGAATATTAATTTGTCACGTCAATTCCAAAGAAACTGACGCATCAAAAGGAAACTTTCCTGCGCGATAGAAATTTATAAAAAAATAATCTGTCGAGATCGTGGCTCGACTTTCTTTAAATCCGCCGGATTCCCACGCAATTTCTGGCGAGGCTAATTTGATTAATTTCACTGAATTAAATCATAATTCCGAGTCACGATTTTTCCACTCCCGATTGTGCAAAATGAGCCGAAATGAGGTCGCAAAGAGACACGCGATGAGAAAGCGAAGACGTATTCAAGCATTTCGGCGCCGTGATTTCACGCGTGCAATCGTGAGGTCCACGGACTCTTGCAACTTGGGCAAAAGTGTTTCGAAAATTCTGAGGGGATATGCAAATCATAACCGTCAGCTAGCAATTTCAGATTCCGCCAACACGATGGTGTGAATTATATAATGAACGTAAATTGTTGATAGCGAAAAAGCACACAATAATTTGCAGCATTGCAATTTTACATTTGGAGTTGCATTCGAAATTTAAACACCGACCTTCAAGTAAGCTTATTTCGGCGGGTGAGCTCACAGTTCCGGTTCCTTTTAAGGCTCAACTTCGCTAACCCATCGTGACTCTTGGCAAAAACATTTCTTCCTTTCTTTTTTGCATATTTACTTTATTTTTAGTATCTGTCTTTAACACATAAACATGTCATTTTAGTATCTACCAGCGTTACCAGATTCGTGTGGAAATTGTTTCCATGTGGATACCAAACTGTAATTGATTTACTGATAGGAAAGGAGATGAAGAAATCGACGTTTCTACACTCTACTTTTTGTGTATTTTTGTACTTTATACTTTTCGGCATTCCTTTTAGAGTAAAAATATGTTTAAGGGGCTCTCCATGCAAAAATGACATTTTTTGGCATTTTTCACATTATTGTTTATACCTTTTGTTTGGTGGATAGTTAATAAAAATCCATCCGAAATGTTTATTATCCTCTTAATGGTAAATAAAATTGATTGTAATCTGAGCTCTCATTAACTCTTTGAAAATTGCGGTTTTTTACAACTTTTTGTTAATTAATGATAAACGATCGATTTTTGGGGGTTTTCGCTACAGATTATTATCAAGGGACCTAAATTCTACAAAGCACCAAAAAATCAAGACTGGATTAAAATTGACGAAAATAGCAATTTTCGTAGCGAGTCCCCTGAAAACCCTCTAAAGCGTCAGAAAAATAGCAATAAACACGTCTTAATTCAGATGCATTTATTCCTGTTTTGCAGGGTACTCTATTAATCCGGCGAATCTAACCTCAAAATCGTTCTAAAACATCTACAACCATTTCAATAAATCCAGCATCTTCTTAACAAATCTTGGTCTGCCTTTTTCGACTCGTTTCTACCAAAATATCTAAAGCACTTCTTTTCTTAAAAATACTAATTAAAATTTACAAAAAAGTGAAATGTTCAGGCTGCCCTTCGGCTCCCCGAATACACGAATTCCCAATTAAACGCAGGTCCGTCTTTTGAAGCTCGTGGCGTCCCAGAATAACCTCTCGAAACACTTCCCCTCGTTATCTATGAAATATAAATTGTGAAATCACTCGAGAAGAGGACTCTGCCGTCAACTAAATTTCCACTTTTTGTACCCTACTTTTTCGGTGCATAAATCTACGCTCGTTTCCCGCGCCGCCCCATAAATTTCCCTTCGCGCCTATCGATCAATTAAACGTGCGATCGAGTTTCATCGTTTTCGCGTACTTTCTTCGTTTCGGAATTTCCGTTCGAATCATTCGACACAATTGCCACACGCGCGATTCGCCAAATGATGATGGGCAGCCAAGGCCCTCAATCGAACGGATAAACCGTTTGATCGATCCGAAATTTGCAACGTCGGTATGGAGATTAGAAAGTTCGGCGCAGGAACAGGTGTCGGCACAAAATACGCGAGCCTATATCAGTAACATATAACAATGGAAAAAGTGTTTTCAATATCTATGAAATGAGCAAATATGAACACCGGAGGGCAGTGCAGTTATTTATACTGACAGACATTTTTTACGTAATATTTACATAAATTTATGGCTATGTGTAATTAGTTGCATATGTATTGCAAATATGAACATGTTAAAGGGAATATCCTGTATAAATAAATAAATAAATAAATTGAACAAAAATGTGCCGTGTTGCATAATAAACTGCAGTAATACACTCAGAAAAATAATTTAGTTGTCTCTAATAAATACATTTATTTGGAAAATTTAGTTACGCTAAATTATTTGGAGTTAATAAATCCTTATGTGGTGTAAATAAGTAAATTTATTTGATACAAATATATATTTATTTGCTATTAATATTAATTTATTTATCCCAAATAAATAATTAATTTGGTACCATTTCAAATAACTTATTTAGATATAGTAAAGTGAATTTATTTGGAACTAATACATTATTTTTCTAAGTGTAACGGCTACATAGTAAGATATCAGTGAGTGCACGGATAATGTTTCCGTGGTAACACGGTAAAAATGGTTTGTAAACAAACATTATACTCTGCGCGGGTTTCAGTGACGGCGCTAATGAAAAGTAATACAAATAATAGTTTCAGTGCTAATGAAAAAGTAATACAAACAGTATAACGAAAAAAATAAAATGTTTTTCAGTACAGATAAATCGTGTGTAAAAATGTATTTGACCGAATTATCAAAGTGAAAGATAAACGATGAGTACTTTGTAATTTTAAATGTAATGTAATTAAACATTCTAATAATAATCACAGAGACATTAATAGGCACGAGAGTATTAAATCACACTTAAGTACACCGTGTGACTGAATTTAAAAATATAATATTTAACAAAGAGTTAACCTCAAATTGTGTTATATTATTCGACTGATTTCTATATATCATGGATTACTGTTGGTTAATAAAGTGAGAGCTTTAATAGTAATAAATAACAACAATTTTCTATCGGGTGCAATGAATAATCCCATGACTCCGATAACATTGGAAGTTGACTTCTTTCATGCCCACAGGCATATCTAGTAGGCACGATACAACTGTAATAAACAGTTAGTTTTTGCATGAAAGGCAGTGGAAATTTTGTTCAGTGTGACAATTTAAGTGTGAACATATAAATTGGTTGAATCGTTTTGAGAAAGCTGGAACGATTATGTGAACTTTCAACAAAATAGTCTTTCCTGTTGTATAATTCTTATTACGTATTCATATATTATACTATGCAACTTAACATTGTAATCGCAGGTAATATAATTAATTGTAGAAACTAGAAAACAGGGAACACTTCTGTGTGTTTTTTGAATTGCTTCAAACTAATGTTGGATAACAATCCTTTAGATTCACAGGCATTCTCCGTAAAAAGAAATACCACTGTACTTATTTTGTGAAAATCAAATATCAAATTAGTAAGCCAGTTTTGGACATTTAAATCGTATTTAATTGTAACAAATCTTGTAGAAAGGGTATCCATTAAATTATTTTTCAATTATTAAAATGTGTAAAATTGATTTACTATAATTTGACATAAAAAATGTAAACATTCCAATTAGAAGCGTGCAAAGTTTCATCTTTAATTGCACGTATAATATAATTGCCGTACAAAAAAGTACCATCTTCCATAAAACATTACGCCACTTCACGACATTTTCAGTGCACAGTCAATCAATGACATACCACTTTTAATAAACATCCTCCCAGTCCTTCATTAAACGCGCATTATTTAACCAGACCAATTACCATTCGACAACCACATGAATGATGGTGAATTATTCACCATCGCCCCAAATTAATCGCCAATCGAGAAATGTCACATAGGAGTCACGTTTTAAAAGTTCTCCCTATCGCGCAAAAATGCATTCGACTATTCAATATCGAGTCATAACTGCATTCTGCATTTTTGCGGAATGCGCAGACTGAAACCGTAAGAACCGGATTTCCGAAAAAGGAAAAAGCACGGGATGCAGGTTGCCCAGCGTCGCGCGGACACCTACGCGCAACTCCGCGATAAATGATGAATGAAGAACGCGCGGAGGGGGGAGAGGGGAGGGGGCAGCAGCAGACAACCGTCGTGCACGTCTGGAACCTGTTATGTTCCAGATATCGCCATACTGACTACAAAGGCATATGCTACACGGTAGTCGTCACTGGCAATTGCCAATGTGCCATTTAATCAACGCCAATTTGACCATGAGGCTATTAAAGGTGTGCATAAAACTGTCCCCCTGATTCACCGTTTTTTTTTTTTTCAAATGTTGAAATTTTTACATTCAGCAATATTTACCTTTGGTAATTCTTTTCAGAGTTACAAAATATGAAAAGTGTATTTTTGTTCTGATTTAGTTTTAATGTTTACAATTTTTTTCAGAGTTACAAAGTATGAAAAGTGTATTTTTGTTCTGATTTAGTTTTATTGTTTACAAATATGTTTGTAAACAAAATATGTTTGTACAAATAAACATTGTTTGTAAACAAAACAATGTTTTGTTTACAAAACATTAAAACTAAATACAAATTTCGTTCCAATTTTGTTCGTGGATCAAAATTATTTTGCTTTCTTATTTTGATCCACGAAAAAAATAGAACGAACGTCCGAAATGTGTAACGCGAGAAGAACCGAGTAGATGAGACTCGGCAATTTGCGAGTGCCGCGAACACGTGTCGGAGGCTGTGCAGATTTTAGCTCGAATTGTGGCAAAGCATTGTTCGGGCGCAGTTTTTATCGATCGGGAAAGCGGCCGCCGACTGCCGAGAGTCGTTTGTTCGAAAGCACCTGGCTGAGCGAAAAGAATGATCGAGCGACAATGCACTTCTGCCCAGCGACATCGCTTTTGTGTTTGGCGCATTTGCGGAAAAGTTTGAGTAATTAGCGCAACGCGCAGCTATATTTAGACGACAATTTAGCGCTTTTCACCGTGACACGCGCTATTTCGTACTACGCCTCGAATCAAGGTCAGAGTGGCACCTTTGGGCCGAAAGAACATGCATTATTCATATCGCGAATTTTGACTTGGTCATCTTGTCCCGATGAAACGAAAACAAGTCGACTGGGGACATTTTAATTGAATTGTCATCGGTGGGAATGAAATCAATAACGCTGTTTCGAAAACAGCGTTAAAACAAGATTCGGGTTAGTGGTCTTTCATTTTTTTATGATACAGATGATAAAAAGAATTGAGGTTGAGAGTTTGTATTATATTGTTTTTAACATTGTTTGCCAATTGGAGTTTGAAAAGAACAGTTTAAATGAGGTCTTTTTTATCAGTTATTAATCAAAATTTGGTACAATCTATCTGAGAGAGTTACTCTATCTTTTTTTTAGAAATAAATATTTACCAATCCTAAATTCACCATGATTTGTATTCAGAGTTGCATTGCCAATTATTCAGTTACTTTAAATGTTGCAAAAAAATAATGTGCATTTACTTAAAAAATATTAATTACAATTTCTTGTCACTAATGTAAAATATTTTATCTGACTTTGAAATAAATGTATTTGTATTGATCTTTTCATGATCCAAATACATACAGAACCCATTGAAGTATTGTTCCACTTATCACATTAACGTTTTAATAAACTATGCAGACTCAAGAAAAAAAATGAACGAATAATATGTGCATAGCGGTACAGTTTATAACATATTCGATGCACAAAGTTGGAATGCATCCCTCCTTCTGAACTTGCTTCGTCAAGTTCCTGTTATTGGCGTAGCACACTTGAAGCATTTTAACTCGCAAACGAGGTAAATTATTACTGCCAGGAAGGCGCAATGACACTTCTTCTGTTTCTTCCTTTCCTTCATTTTGCGAATATTTTCACATATATCCACGCAAACTTTGTAAATTTAATCAACCTAACGTCAAAATAGAGGCCAGCAATTGATAGCTAATATAAATAAAAGAAGTATCTTTAAAAAACGATTGAAGTGCCTCTATAACCAAAGATTCTTTATGCTTCATTGAATGAAGAATTATATATTAAGATTTAATGACGGTGAATTTAAATAAAAGTTACAAAGTTACTTTTGAAAAGTAGAATAAGTTTGGTTTTTCGGCCCATTACTTCTATTATAGTTTACTCCACGAAACTGGCATTGATGGTCGCTTAATCTGTACAAATAGTTGAGAGGAAAATAATGAACGAGCAAGAGGTCATTCAGACTGTTTGTTATTTGGGGTGAAAGTGTATTTGCTATTGATACCCTGTGCCATTCAAATAAATATGGCACAGGATATCGCAAGTTACCGCAAGTGAACCAATTGTCATGATAAACTGTTTCCAGAGTACGCATGCATACTTCCTCTATTAACATATTTACTCTTATTTACTTTATTCTTCAAAATTTAAATAAAATGATAATCATGTGGGAAAAACGAACTGGAATCGGTGAAAAGCCTACAAGTGAAGGTCATTTGGATTCAAAAACCAACAAAATATTCAATTGATTTCTAACATTAGAATTAAAATAGGATTAAGTTAAAGAAGCTTCATCAATTGGATAAGAAAAACAAAAAAGGTTATATTGGATGAGCCATAAATGATTGTCAATTACCCAGCCAATTAATTTGTCATTATCTAGTTGAGATTCAAATAAAAAGAAAGTTTTTACTACCATTAAAGTACGCTTCTGTTGAGTTAATTGATTATAAATGACTAGGCGCAATGTTGTTACAAAGGCTACACAAACCATGGTACGAAAGTGTGCTAAATTTGTCATAGTGGGTTATTTTTTAGTCGATCAATGGAAACAAAGTGAAATCTCACATGACCGTGAAGCAACGGAACATCAAGCGAATTAAGCCCAATGCTCTTTTAAAGCCCGATATTTCGGCACTTAGGCCAATCTTTTACATATCTTCCTTACTGTGGCTAATGCAAATTTACTTCTATCTAAACAATTATGACTGAATTGGTGAACAAAATAATGCCTAATTACCTTAAGCCAGTTAACGAATGCACACCAAGTTTAATGTGTTGAAGGCAAATAATTCTGCTTGATATGAAGACATAAATTAGTTGGAGTTCATAAATTAATGAAGTGTAATTTCACATTAGCAATGAACCGCTTGCATGCCGGAACATTATGAATCTTCAGGACTGAATCGCAAGTAGCAATTTTTTCGCCTCTGCTTCTGCAATTTATGACATTTAGCTGTGCACTTTGGCCAAATGGCACACACTGGGATTATGAAATATTTAAAGCCTGATGTCATAAAGAGCATTTCACATTACGAGACAAATTCAGCCACTTACATTATCATATTAATAGACTCCGTTTGTCATGCAGACGCACATTTTCCACAGAGAACACAAATTAATTGCATTCGTCTATATTAAGTCGCCTCGTTATTCCGAATTTTAAAATACCACCAAAACCACGTAAATATAACCTATATTCACGCTGTCATGCCCACCACCACTTCTTTCTAATTACAATCAGGCAACTCTCTTTTCGTGACAATTCACTCTGATTTGTCGAGATGTTCCAATTACATTTAACTGTCCTCTGCCAATCAAACTGCAAGAGTTTACACAAAAGAACATGAAGAATGTCGAATTTCCGAGTCGTATTTCACTGCTGCGAAATACTGACATAAACGTATCGTACGAAAACCTCTCTGTTGGCGGTTTTGCGAAAATGCCGAAGTCCCGAAAGCCGCGCCTCGCGAAACGAATAGCCCGGGAAATAGGCCGAAAGTGCCCGGGAACATTTTGGTGGTCGCGCGCCGTTACTCACGCGGTGTTTGGTAGTCCCGGTGAGCGAAGTCGTCTGTGCGGCTGTTACGGCTGTGGCGGCGCGCGCGGGAGCCCCAGGTGTCCCGGCGGGTGCGTGCGTGCGGCTGTTACGGCCAGGGTGTGCCCCAAAATCCCGTGCTATCCCGTGCGTGCGAGCAGCAGCATCCGTCAAACGCAGACTGCCATCTTGTTGGCCGCGGGCCGACGCGAGCGACACCTCGCGGACCGACGGCGCGCAGACTTCGAAATTTCGCGCCACGCGAGCAGACAGTTGCAACTGGTTACAACGCTATTGCATTCTCGAGGGGGGGGGGGGGTATGTTGATGTGTTTTACGGGGGTTTTGCAGGGAATGGCTGATTGTTAAAATGTTTTTTATTTAGGGTGTTTCGTTTAATGGGGGGAAAGGAATGTGG
>JABFPB010007938.1:0-10543 GCA_022817645.1 Ceratoteleas bidentatus | reverse complement strand
ACAATGTTTCATCAAAATTTGATCGAATTCTGACGATTTTGATTTCACTATGCAAATACCTTAATTAGAAGTTTAGAAAATTTGCCAGTGTTGTGATTTCGGATTATGTCTCTTGTATATTGTGTATATTTTGTAAACTTGTGTACAGTCGTCAGTTTTGTCTAGTCATTATTATTATGTATATATTCTATAAGCTGTTGTGTCTCACACTTCCACATTCATAGAATTAAAGGGGTATCCCGTGAATAAATAAATAAATAAATAAATAAATAAATAAATAAATAAATAAACAGACACACAAATAAATAAATAAATAAATAAATAAACAAACAAACAGACACACAAATAAATAAATAAATAAATAAATAAATAAATAAATAAATAAATAAATAAAATTACCTTTCTTCTTGCGATCGCCTCTTCCAACAAAGCGACTACATCTTCGTCGACGACGCCACTGCAATTGAATCCTTTGGTCCACCGCACCAGTAAGCCTTTGGTGAGCCCGTGCTGGGACAACGGAAAACTGAACGTGAATCCCAGTGGCAGCACTTCGTTCTCCAGTTTGAGGTCCTTGACGAACAGCGCGAGGCATTGCGCGATGTGGTCGAACAGCTGGGTTCCGGATCCCAGCATCAGACTCTGCGGGATCGCGTAGATTTTGCTCTTCATGTCGAAATTCTGACCGTCCAAGGTGATGAGCAACACTCGGAAGTTCGTACCTCCCAAATCCAGGGCCAAAAAGTTTCCCTTTTCTGCAGAATCATCATTATATTCAGTTCTTTATTGTCATTTATTTATTATTTGGAATAAACAAGTTTTGGAATAATAAAATTGCTTTTTTATTTAGTAATATTGTTTTTATTCAATAATATTAATTATTTATAATAATTAATATTATTGTTTTTGAGTGAATCATTAATTATTATTCCAAATAATAGTAAAACTGTTTTTTTATCGATTTGATTATTAATTTAAAATCGTTGGTGTGTTAATTTATTTACAGTATCGTAATTGACTTTTTATTTCAAGTATTCTTTTTGTTAAAGTATTCTAATTAATTGGTATCGATAACTTGTATTATGCCGGGTGAACCACCTTAAAGAAGGTCGAAATAATTAGTAAACCTGTGCCATTGGGAAGATCCTGCACGTAGGTGGTGTAACATCGAACTATGGCATCGTCGTGGGTGTCTTTGGACAGACCTTTGTTGATCTCATCTGTCAAACGTGACATGACTAGTCGGAGCTGCTCGTCCGAGAGAACCAGATCTTTGCAGACATCTTTGATCTGAAGAAATGAACGGTATTAATGAATCGACGTCATTCTTACGCTAATTCCAACCCACTTTTTTTTACCAGTCAGCTGTTTTGAAGCATCCAAAAATAGCTCACTAAATAAATAGAATGCTAATAGTCCTATTTTGCCTATGTAAAATTTTCATTATTGGTTTTTTACACCACAAAAAAAATTAAGTTTAAGGTAAAAAGTTGTTATATAAAGTAAAGATTGTATTTTATTTTGAAATCAGCTAGAGATAATTCAATATATTTTTTTTAATTAAGGTTTTAAAATAAAATGTGCGAATGAAAAGAAAGTAGTAATTTGTTTATTTTTCCAAAATCTGATTGGAAAAACTGTGGAATATATTACATTTATGTTTACATTTTCATTTGGAAATACTACAGATAAAACGAAACATCGATTCTTTATCTTTGATTTTTTTTAAATCAGCTGATCGGAATTCGGTGACTTATATTTCTATTTACATTTTCATTCATTTTTTTGCATTCATTTTCCGGTACTAAAATAAGCATCTCAAACTCGAGGAAAATGTAAAAAATTTAGTCACGTGATGACAATCAAAAATACACGTTTCCACATCATTTTCGCGGTTTGCAAATTCATGAATGAATCAATTAGAGGATTATCAGGCGACGATACGAGTGACTGACACAGTATTTCCCAGTATCATTATGCAGACGTAATTCATGAATTAGTAATCTGGGAAAGATTGTGGGAATACAGTTTTTCGACATTTGCAGTTTCAAAGCAAAAGTGCAATTGGGTCAGCTGATTTTCACTAAGAGGAAAACGGAATTACCCAAGAAATGCTGGGGATTAAGCGCATCTGACAGATCTTGATAATGATAATGAAGTGATAATGAAAAATTACAAGCGTCGATAAAAATTTCCACCGATAAATCGCGTCATTTTCCAAGAGATGACTCTCGACGAGATTTACTCTGTGGAAATTTGTCAGATTGTTTTGGATTTAGCAGAAAAGAGCTAATATTGGAAAATTAATGTCAGAATTGATTTTGCCTGTAAAATTAAGTCATTTTACAAATAAAAGACTTTGAAATTTAAATAAAACAATCAATAACAGTCAATAATTTTTTGGAATTTAAAAAATGTTTTTAAATTCAAGAAATGCGAATTTAATATTTTTTGGAATTAAAAAAAATGTATTTTTAAATTCAATAATTTTTTGGGATTAAAAAAATGTATTTTTAAATTAAATAAACACAAATAAATTATTTAAATGATAAAATGTCTTTCGTTGACGAAAAATTATTCTGGATTTCTTGTGACATTTTTTCTGACTGTTTTAATAGAAAAAAGTGGTTTTTAGTGAATCTCGTTTCATTGAGGAATTTGCTTCTGGGTTTTGAAATAAATGTGGGTTTCATTTTCATGAATATAAATGTCAAGAATGTTGTAGTATTGATTTGGATTTTGCAATGCTAATTTCTGGATTTCTGGACAAAAAGGGAAGGAAAACCAACGATAATAATTAGTCTTCTTGAATCATTGATGATGTATGAGTAGGACTCGGCTTTTCATGAACATGCGAATTCTACGAGTGTTTCCGCACTGGGAACTGGTTTTTCTAGAATGTAAATAGGAATCACGCGATATACTTTTTTTGAATTTGTTCTAATAATCGTGGATTTGGGACATCGGTTTAACGTAACATAAAATGAGACTGAATTAACGAAATAAACGAAAAACATTTTTATTCTTGTTTTTACGTTTTTTTATTTACATAAAAAATAAACCAAAAAACATTTGTAATTCAATTTTTGCAATTTTACACTGTTGAATTAAACATTTTAATTCACAAGTTGAATTCTGAAAGTGTGAATTCATTTTTTCAGTTTCAAAAGTTAATATCATTTATTTATATTAATATACAAAAAAGTTAATTAATAAACTGGTAATTGTTTATTCTGAAATATTTTTTTCGTTTAATTTTCACTTAGCTGTTTGTCTCTGAAAGTTATCTGTTATATTATTCCAGTTTTATAGAAAAAAAACTATTTTTTGCACTCTTGCAAAGTTGATAAATAAAAAAATGCACGAGATATAAAAATGATTGACCTGACATGATTATGTAATGAATTGTAAATACCGATACTTGTATCAGTCTTGTTTTCATTAAATCGTCCTAGAAAGACCATTGCTGGGATCAAAGACCCTGGCGACACTTTGTAAACTATTACTGATGATTGAACATGCGATTCTGATTAACCCCTACAATTACACGGACCAGCTGATCACGCGCAGATGCTTTTTATTTTGGTCACTGATAGAGGCATAATTTTTTAATCAATAAAAAAATATAATAATCGATAAAAAACTAATAAAAAAAGTAATAAAAAACTAATGTAATAAATAAAATATAATTAAAAACAGTTGCTAAATATAAGTTTTAATAATAATTTTATGTAATAATAAAAAGTTTTTCATTGATATTATAGAAACATTTAAGAAAGAGAAATAATGAATGAAAAATAATTAAAAACTGTCGCTGAATTTGATTTTTAATAATAATTTTATGTAATAATAAAATAGGTTGTCATTGATATTATGAAGAACATTAAAAAATTCACTTTGAGAAACAATGTGAGTTTTACTGCAATTGTTTTTCTTCAAGCTTTTGTAGAGAAATTCTAAAAAAATGTTTTTACAATTAATTCATAGATCATAGATTATATTATGTTTTATATTAATAAATACTAAATTTTAAACAAATTTATAAATACATTTCAGTTACAATTAAGACAAAATAATTAACTTTCTTTTACCAATTTGCAAGTATTTGCAAATGAATATAAATATATCAATAAAAATAGATATGTAAATTAGTTTAATTACAGTTCAATTATTTTTCTGCAATTCACATCAGAGTTGTTGAATAAGTGTTTAGTACAGTTAAAAAAGATGAGAAAATTAGAGTAATCAAGTTGAATGGAATAAAAAGATTCCTGAATTTTTCCTAGAAGTATGTCATAATAAAAATATGTCACTTCTAAAGATGAACCATATTTTTTGCTTTTGCAATGTTTTATATGAAATTATAACCGAATTAAAATAATTGAAATATGGTTTAATAAGATAAAAACTTTTATCAGAAATGCAGGAAGATAATTGTTGCAAATTATTGATTATTGATAACTTTAATACAAAATGATATCTGTCGATTCTAAAATTGTCAATAATAAAGACAATGTTGACAGTGTGATTGGAATAAATAAATTAAGTTTGTGCCATTTTATTCTAATTCATATTTTGACATTTTAATATTTCTAGTGATTCTAACCTAACTGTTAGAATCACTAGAGAGAGAAGTTCGATGTCTACATTGTTCAGATAGGTAAGATAAGGACACACCTATAAGTTGTGACAACATGAATATATATATACATTACATCCCACATTGTGATTATCCACATTTTCATGTAAATTTTTTTGTCGATTTCAAACTCAATTCGATAAAAAATAGCAATTTTGAATCCATTAATATTGTACTTTTTTCATCATTATAAATGTTTAATTGAAAATTATAGACTTTAAGAAATTAATTTACCTTAAAAAAAAGAGTTTTATTCATTTGTACAAAAGTGTAGCATTTAAGTTGAAAAAAAATTATTTTATAATTAAGTTTTTTCAAATAAAAACATAATTTCTAATTTCTTTATGAAAAGAGTCAAAATTTTCAGTGAATATCTAAAAAATTTCATAAAATAAACTAAAAAATAGACAAAACAGTTCAATAAAAAAAGTTGAAAGAAAATTGCAAGAACATAAATAACTAAATATAATCGAAAATCGTTTCTGACCAGTCGTCATTTGCATAACAATTTCTTGCGCCTTATTAATGTTATTCATAAGCCGCAAACTCCACTTGCGTAATCTCGTGCGGAGCGATTCGCGAAACGATCGAGATCGACGTTCGCCCTGGTCGAACACTTTCTACACATCGACCTATCAATGTCATCCCTTCCCCCCCAAAAAAAAATCCGTCCCTAAAGTGACAAACGCAAACCTCGTAAATCGGCCGAAAATGACAAGATACGCCTGCGTCCTCTCGCGGGTGGTTTGCGAACACACCCGAATACACGCACGATTGCTGATCAAGGTTACCCGAACCCGTTTCTTGGAAATCAATCACCCCCTTCAATCCCCCAAAAAATTGTTCCTAAAAAATATTTTTTCAACACATTTTTTCAAATTTGTCAAAAAAAATTTTTTTTTTTTAAATGAAGTTTGGTTAATGCTAACAAAATAACTTAAGTGACGGAGATGGAAGATGCAAAAGAAGGCAAGATCTTTTTTTTTTTTGAAGAAAATTGTTTTTTTGAGAAACAGAAAATGATTTTTTGAGTTATAATCGTTTTTTTCCCCAGGTGTGTTCCCCAGGTGTCCGACTTCCCCGAAGAAGACGTCGACCGGACTCACCTCGGGCTTCACCAGGTCGCTCGTTGTCGGCGACATCTTCATCGTGGCCGAACTGTGTTTGTCTACGTCCGGATGCGACACTCGGGGAACGTACTCGGGCTGCACTCGCGACTACGCGCCGTCGTCGACTGGACGGAACGCCGCACGCGCCGGGCCTTTCGTCGCGCGGGGGTGGGGGGCGGAGGGGGCATGCGCGCGTCGCGCCGACGACGCGAGGGGGCGGGGCGGGGTGGGGTGCGGCGACCGCCACGAGGAAAGCCTGGAATTTCGGGTACCCCCGCCCATTGACCCCCCCCCTCCCCCGGGGGAGTCGGGGACTATCACTTTTCATGTTTATCAGTGGAGGCTCGCTGTCTCAAGGGCGAAAAGGTCACGTGGTTGCGCGAAACCATCGCACCCGTCAATCAGCCTGCGTTTCCTCGTGGCGACATTACGTCATCAGGGAACGTCACTTTGATCGATTGATCGATTGGTGGGAGGATAGGTAGTATGAGTGGGTGGGTGGAGGAGTTAGGGTAGGGTAGGATTTTTTCGGTTTTGTGATCGGAGGTGGGAATGGGAGGAAGGTGGTCCTCCTCTTATGGTGCGAGGACAACCATAAGAGGATTAGTGTAGGTTTTTATGGCGAGGGATGGAGATCACTAAGGGTATCTATAAGGTCTACAGAGGATGAAGACCGTATAGGTATCCTGTATCGGGAAACTAGGAATCCGTCTTCCTATAGGATCACAGGAAGATGGAGACCTCATAGGAAATCTATAAGTTCCTAGGATATTGGATACCATATTGGGAATCGATAAGGTCCATAGAAGATGCAGACCTCATCAATTTCCTATGTGGTCCTAAAATGTAGAGACCATCGAGGAATGTCTATGGTCCTTACATAATGAAGACAGGCTTGGTCTATTATACCATAAGGATTTCCCCGATGGTCCTAATTTGTTAGGTTTTTTTCCAATTTCTTAGGAACCTCCACCAATACCAATGTTGCTAACAAGAGTAGGAAAGTGCTAATTCCAAAGACGTTCATGCCACTATATGATCTCAGTGCTAGGAATGCAAAACTAATGTTTGCTAATTATAAAGGTACTTAATTGGTACTTAAACGATACAGCGCATAAATTAAAAACCAGTTTTCACGACAAATTGCGATATAATTAAATGTATTTTAAGCATCCATCAATGGAAAGCATTCGCCAGCACAACCGAGTCCTTCCTACTCTTTTAGCACTCGTTGAAAAAAATCTTGTAAACTGAGAAATCCGTACCGGAAGACCCCGAGACATTGACAGATCGTATAATATTACTACACTCCTGTAGCGTTAATTCGAGATTAATTCAGTTCGATCTCTAGTTTTTTTTCAACGGATCTCTAAACCTTATTAATCGCTAGAAAGGGAACTCTCTCGATCTCTTTTTTTCTGTTCGGGACTCTTGCAATAACGAGAAGATTGTCTGTTGGAAAATGTTTATTACTCTATTTTTTTCTTACTAATCTACATTTTATTACTCTTCCTAAAGAGCTAAAATATGCTTAACCTAATTACAGCAATGATTAAATATAGCAAACTGGAGCAACAAAACATCCGAAGTCGATAAGTCCTCAGCTCGTCAAACTCGCCGCTGCAAACGAAACTTCATTCATCCGCGACAAATACACCTGCAAAGCCTCGCTCGATCGCCTCATCAACTTCGCACCCATTGTGCAATCGATGAATATTGCAGAAGCGACTGCACCACGTGGCCTCCTCAGTGCATGCGTCAATTACTCCGAGAAATTTTCGCGCGAAATGGGTTAATGCCGCGCATTATCTATCAGAAGAATGCCGCCTTATACATTCCATCAACGGCTACTGAACGCTGCCTTTCATTGTCCCATCGGACATAAGTCGAGATTAGGATTCACCAATATGATTTTCCTCTTCCCGTCAATTCTTCTCATTCCAATCAGTCCACTTTCATAAGATTCCCTCGTTGCCAAATGTTAGTGATTTTTGTTACACACTATACGTTCCGTTTAGGAGCAGACTATATGTTTGTCGACGTTATCATTATTAGATTGTTGGGGTCAAGTTGGAACTTTGACCTAAAGATCTTTTGTATCTCTCCTTGTCCGGTTTAAGTTTTAAGGTATAGGATATTCCAATCCTTCGGCAGCAGGTATTTGTTGACAAATATAATACAAAACGATATAATAGCAAGGCATCCAAAAACTGTTCCTTCTTCCACTGAACTGAAATTGTCTCCCCATTTCTTTCAGCAAAATCTTTACATGAAAATATCTCTCAAGTTTGCGTCATACTTTTACATAATTGCAGGGCTTGAACTGTCTTATCTTAATTGCCTTCTTCATTTTGGAGCTTACAATCCGCAGGCCAAAGCGTTAAAAGATCCTCTCTCAGCGGTACTTTGTCAATTAGTATACCGGTTTCCAGGGTAGGACCATTTTGTCACGTATCTCCTGCCGGATCTTGTTCTCTAGAGATGACTTCCAATCCAGTCGTCGGAAAACCGGAACGGTACCTATCCTCTTCTGAGGACTGCTGGAAATCTGCCTCCGATCGGGGTCACCGATCGGGCTGTCCTTGTCTGCGCCGACTTTTCGACTATCTGACTCACTTTCGTGCAAGATAAATCGGCCAGAGTTCAACGAGCGTTAGGGCGCCATCGCAACAACAAAACCAACGTAGCGCGCGAAAACGGGCGCCTAAAATTGCCGCGAAACGGCGGTTGCGTCAGCCGCCACAAACCGGAATGCATCGAGATATCCGTTTGCCATTATCACTCCGTTGCGCAACGACACTTTTTTCCGGGTCGATTTAGCGCGAACGCCGTGATTCCGAAAATCGAATTTTTCCATTTCCCCCTCCGTTCGGCCAAAATCATTTTTTCTGACGCAACCTTCCGAGAAAATTGCAATTAACAGTTTTCTCGAATCTCATAAATTTCCTCGTTTTGATTGGCCGAAATTAGTTTGCTTCCTTTTCGCGCGGTTTCGACTTCCAGGAAATCTGTGGGTAACGGTTTTTTTTCGAATTCCGAAGTTTTTTCTTTGGCTTAGTTCCAGCTGTTCTCGAAGTCGACGCAAAAAACGCAATTGTGGTGCAAACGCGGACGCTCAATAAGATCGATTTGCAGAAAAGCGGCGCGAACGTTTCGTGCGATGACGCAACGGCTCGCCTGATTGTCGAGGGATACAAGCCGCGCCGCGATTGGCTGCTCGCAGGGGCACGAACGGTCGATCCTTCTTCTGACGTCACCGGCTCGTCTATAGGCGCGCGCGCGCGCCTTTTCTCCGTGAATGTCACGTGCGCTCGTTACATATTAATCGCGAGCTGATCGGCGGGTAGGGGGCAGCACGGTCGATTTTACGGATCATTTTCATCGCCGAGTTTGCGGAAAAGGGTGGAGAATTGGATTGCGGTTGGAAGGACATGTTTTGAAAGAAGCACGATTTACGAACGATAACTTGTTGGCTGCGATGAATGAACATGTTGATTTGGTTGGATCGATATTATACCAACTGGATTACGAAGGATCTGAGAAACATGATACATTAGAGGAAAGTGTAGTTTGGAAGATTACCATGAAGGTCGCTGTGGTGAAGAAATGAGAAGATTGATTTGTTTTTTTGATTGATTGCTTAATTGAAACGTTGGATAATTGGACTACGAAGGATTTTGGGAATACGACATTTTGGAAAATTATCATGAAGTTGGCTGTGATGAAGAAATGAAAAGAAGATATTGTTAATTTTGATTGATTAATTGAAAAGTTGGATAACTGAACTGCGAAGGATTTGGATACGAAATACGAAATTTTGGAAGATCAGCATTTGGAATTGTCATTTGGCGATTGTGAAGAAAAATGCAATATTTTGGAGAAAATACAACATCGAAAACTAACTGAAGTTGGCAGCGAACAAAAATGAAAACAAAGAAACTGAGTGGTTGGCCTTTAAAGGACTATCCTTCTAACAATCCTCGGACAATTTTAAGAATCCTCCATATTTGGAGAATTTACTTTTAAGATAACCTAAAATGTCTTACTTTAAGATAGCATTTAAGAATATTTGTAATCATATAATGCCGTTATATTATTAATACGAAATCGAATTAAAATCTCTGAAAAAGGGTGTGTCGCACTCTTTCACTTCGGAGATTTCGAATCGAAAGCTATCAAAGTTTGTTTAGAGTACTGTGGAGTCAATTATAATATCGATTGAGAGGAATGACCCTAATCCTCAGATTAAACTTTGATCTAAAGTCGTTTCGAATAAACAAAGGGACTTTCCATTAGATACGAAAAAAGAAACAGATCGGAATTTTTTGATTTTTTATGTGAATCCCAAACGCGATTAAGGTGATGATATATTTATCCGATTCCTACGTTATCGGCATTCGGATCATTTCTTGAAATTTAATTAAATATCTGGAAAACTACAATACATATGATAAAACGGTTAAATCATTAAATTGTTGAATTCACAAGGATCATTTTGTCACATTTTGATATCTGTTATTGCTTGACTTCGTATTTACCAGTCCAAAGGTTTTAGGGTTAGATATTTTTCATTCAACACGCGTTCCCTCACTACGACTTCAATATTAAGCCAATCTTGTTCAAAATTTATAGAAATATTCCTCATTTAACAAAGAATCTCGTGATTTCATGGTTTTCAAAACTATTATTCAGTTTATGAATTACTGTAAAAATAATCACGTTTGTTGCGAAATGGCCGATTCAGAGTTGTTTAGTCCGTTCGACATCACCTTAAAGTTTCTGCGAAACATAAAGT
>JABFPB010007937.1:0-10549 GCA_022817645.1 Ceratoteleas bidentatus | reverse complement strand
TGACTAAAAGTGGCACTAATGGAGGAGCTTTTTTTGGAGGTGGCTGACACCGAAGGCTAGTCCTGCTGCAATTTTTAATATTTTTATTTAAAACAATTTTGTAATATTGACGAAGATACGCGCAACAACATAGTGAAAGCGCAAAATGATTCGATTGTTATTTAACCCTTAAAAAATTCCGAAAAATCGCTATTTTGTAGAGCCGTCAGGTTGGGGTCCCCCCTTAATTAATTATTATTTGATAATTTTTTAAACTATTTAATCATATAAAATTTGTTTAAAAATTAAAAATAAATAATTAGTATTCTCTGCCGGTCTCCGGCGGTCTCCGGCGGCCTCCGCCGGTCTCCGATGGTCTCCGCCGATCTCCGCCGGTCTGCGATGGTCTCCGACGGTCTCCGCCGGTCTCTGCCGGTCGCTGCCGATTTCAGCCGGTCTCAGCCGGTCTCCGTCCAGACTGCATCCAGACCCGTAGTTTAAATATTGGAATCTGACACCAATCTTGCTCCTGTCCTGACCTTACTACGTTGGCCATAGCTTTCTAGACTGTATCCAAATTGTTGCCAGACTATGTCCAGATCGTTCCCGTGTTATTCCCAGATTGCATCCAGATTAGTTCCAGACTATTATCAGTTTGTATCCAGATCACTGCCATACTAGAAAACCAGACGCTTACCGTACAATATCCAGACTAATTTTTTTCACGCGAGTATTATTTGGAGTAAGAGTAAATTAGCTCCTTGAAGATTACTATACAAATTGATTAGGGGGGAACTAAACCCTGGAGGCCTAAAAAATGAACTGTTTTCATGCATTTTTTTGGGGGTATTAGAAATAATATATTTTTATTCACCGCCTTGGCAGCGGCATCCTTGGGTGGCCTCCGGGATATTGCCTCTCGCTGACTGCATGGCTTCCGAAGAACTGGAACATCGTAGAACAACCGGACTTCTAAAACTCAAAACTAAATTGCATTATCTACGACTTAGCATAGGATTTTTTCGAAATTCGAAAAAATACCAAAATGGCAACAATTTGAAATAAAATCTCATTTTTTCTCCTAAAAATCAACCTTCAAATGGTCATATAATATCGAAAAATTCATATATCAAAAAAATCCTATGCCTAGCCCTTGAATTCTCTATGCTTTGCATAGAGAATTCATTTTTATAATATGGTTTTGAGAAAAAACGAGTTAAAGGTTCAATTTTGGTTTACTCTCTAATAAAATGAATTAAATGGTAACTCACCATTATTGGTGAATTACCATTTAATGATAACTTTCATATTAAGCAAAAAAATCGATTTTGGGCTCTTATGTGGTATTTTAAAGGAAAAACGACTACGTCGTTATTCCCATTTAAAAAAGTTGTATAGCTTAACTTTTTTGCAAGCAGTTCACCATTGGTTGATATGTCGACCCCACCCCAAAAACCATTAAATATGGAGTGTATGAACTATAAATTAATCATTTTTTGATACAAATAAGATGTTTTAACGAGTTTAGAGCAAAATTTGAGGGTCAACGATATTTCTCGATATAAAAGGAAGTGATTTTGGGTCGTTTTTTGGATATAAGAAAACTGCAGACGTTGCAAAACTGATAAATTCATCCATTTTCAACCAAAATCAACCGAGTTATAGGGGTTTCAAAAGTCGGTATTTTGTGCGCTTTCAGGTGGCTTGGTAATTTCGTTGATAAGTTTATTTACACTCTTATTTAATTAACCCTCTATCCGGGATCGCTTATCCTCTCTACTCGCATGGATTTGGTGTCATTCAATTGTGAGGTTATGTTTATACCGAATCGTCAAATGAACTACGAATCCATGAGACGCGCGCAACTTTTCACACACACACACACATTCAATGATATTCAAAATGATTGTTCAACCCCCTCTTCTTTCACAACAAGACGGTTTTGGACGGCTTCCCAGATAAAGGGTTAAATGGACCTTTTATACATATTATAGATATATATAAACTGGTGGAAAAAAACGAGATGCATGAAAATCGTGAAAATTTTCCCATTTTCAAACCGTTATAACTCGGCGAATTTTTGGTGAAATTCAAAAACCCGAAAATGAATTTGTTTTCAAATGCGCATATCTTTGCCCGAAGCACCGCACACTTCGTTCCTTGCGTCCCCGAAAGAAAATTCAATGATTTCATTGCCCCGTTAGACGAATGGTTCCGACAACTTTTTTCAACTCCATACACATCGCCAAAGTTAACAATTTTTATCAAAAAAACAAATTCTTTTTCCACTGGGGGTTGTTGAATGGCTGAAATCGTTTACACGCCCTTAAATAGACATGATACCTTTTTAATGATACCTTCAACATTCAATGACACCTTTTCGAACTCAAAGGTTCATTGAATTTCACCCAAAATTCGCCAAGTTATGACGGTTTGAAAACTGGAACATTTTCACAATTTTCAAGTGACAAGGGAATGTTAAATCCGCGTTTCCTAAGTGAAGAAAAACAATTTCGTAAAACGTTTTAATAGATTTTGTTTTTCTGCATTACCTAATTAAAGGTTTCTTTGAAAGCATATCAAACGCTGCATTTGTTCAATGCCACGAAGCACTACGAAATCCTTTCATTACATTAGTGACTCTATCCTAATATAACCTGCCATTTGAAAGCACATATATAAAATAATAAAACAACACACCTTATAATGAAATATAAATGCTAACTTCATTTTCGCTAAAACGAAAATGAAGTTAAGTCCTCATTAACGAAACCCTTTTTGTAAAACCTTTTCTTTCCTGTTTCTTAATAATTTTAGAGTTTTAGTGATACTTTTTTGCTAAATAATAAGAAAATTTTTACTTTATCGACAAACTATCTTTCTGCACAAAAATGCCTACCAAATCCCATTCCTCCAATCATAAACCAGTGTTCTGAAATATGTCACCACCTTACCTCGTCAACCGAATATTTCATAAAACCGTCCTCCGCTTTAAGTCAATAACTTCCATAAACCTGCGACCAAATAAAATACACCGAAAAAATCGTGAGAACAGTCGTCCCGCATTGCTAATATTTATCAATATTTATACCGCCCGAATGCAAAGGAATTTAAAACGACGCCAATCGGGAATTGGCAAAGTAATTCTGCCCACTGCGGAAATTTATTCCAAACATTCATTTCGTCGGGCGTCCGCATTTCAGCGCGAACCGGGCGTTAAAGCGTTTGAGCGCTGAATAGCGATTTCATATAAAATTCTGATCTCATTGGAGTCGGATAATCCATAATATGCATGCGTGGGCCGGGTCGGGGTGCGCGCGGCCGGTCGGGGGTCGGGCTTTGTAAAATGGACACGATAGGGGGGGGGGCGGTTCGATCCCGTTCGGAAAACGCGGGTTTTACGGCGATGAGAATCCACGCAATTGGCAGAAAGCGGCGGCGTCCGAGCGTTGTAAAACAATTATACGGTGTCGGTCGCGGCGCCAATCGATATATCATCAACTCCATTGTCATTGCCGGGCAATCCCGCGTGTCATGATTATTGTTCGCCAAGCCGCGTTGTACAATGAGTCTCGCGGCGCCAAACGAGAGCAACGCCATTGATAAACTGCACCCATTATCGGGCCGTAGGCGCGCGATTTTGTCGTACTTTTCGCGCGGAAAGCGGACTCCGCCTATTCGTATCGGATCGCCATGTACATCATCTAATTCGCCGACGAAAATCATGTTCGCCCTGTAATTTTGCTTTTTGCACGACCGGACCGCTGATTTATCCGTGACTTCTGCGCTGTAAAAAGGAGAGGAAAATTGCCCATGATATTACACAGTATTGAGGAAATTTATGCATAAACACACTTGTTGTGTATTTTTGCATTTGACGTATTAAATTACACGGTTATTGTAATATTATCCATCCCAGTTGAAAATTGCACGTTAGTTATGTCGAGAAATATTACGATAGAGTTGGGCCTTCATTTAACATATTTGTACAATTTCAAACTTAATCTTTTGCAGCAGTATTTTATTTTGATTTAAAAAAGTACTGTTAGGAAACGGCCGACAGCCGTTCCCTTACGTTACAAAATCTTTAAATTCTTTAAATTATATTCGCGCAGAGTTTATTCCCTCAAGCTCAATAACCGCTAGCCAAACGAATGACGTCCAGTGAACGCCTTTCGAAGGCTTTGCAAATTCATCAGAGGGCATGAAACCGAAAAATTCTCGCGCTTAGCGTTATTCCCCCCAATTACCTGCGAACCGTGTGCAAATTGCCGATGGAGGCCGTGTGTAAACTTCACATAAACAGCGGTCCCAAATGGGGGCCCGCGAGATTACCCTACGAAGTGGCTTACCGATAATTCTGGATTACCTTGAACAGTAGCTTATCGATATTTCGGAATTACAAGTCCATCGCAACCTTTATAATTACACGTATGTCAAGTTGGTGATTTAGCCACGGTGTCCCCCAGCACGTTGCGTGCGCTGCGTCCTTTGTATCCAATATTAATATTTATATTAACATCCAGTGTTGATAATAAATTGGGAACAGCGAGACATTCATTCGGAGTTTAATTGACGAGTTTCCCGCGATCCCCCAACAGTACATTTTTATTAAAAAGAAAACGAATAAAAATATATAACTTTGCTCGTCAAGTCACTACTGCGACTCTAGATTATCTAGATACTTGAAAATACAAACTAACATCAAGTTGAATATTTTTATAACAGTGAAATAAAACTCTGAATAATGAATTGAACAGTTTATGTTATTCAGTTCGACATGGACTTTTTTAAAATTGGCTACATATCTGATAAGTCGTTCGATTTTATTTAACGAGACAGTTAAGTTTGTTTGTACACTTGAGCTCTCATTTCATTAGCAAGATCAACTGCCAGTTTTTGTGGTGCCGCCTGTTTACCATTCTCTTTACACACCATAAAAGCGCGGACAAACTCTGAGATTGACTCCAAATATCGTAAAATTCTTCCGCACGACAAATAACATAAATCAAACACTCGTGGCGCAACGTCATTTTTCACAACTAGCTGCTTCCTCTAATTACTCGCTATTCTTCTTGGCGAGGTTTTTTCACCGATTCCAACGATCTCACGCCCACGACTCGTTCGAAATCTGATCCAGAGTTAACCGATTTCACCGTCGACCATTCGGCGTCTCGACTTTGCGCCACTTTCCCGGCGTTCGGCGTTGTTCCACGGCTCATGACACGCGAATCGAATTTGTCAAAGATCCCCGTGCACTCTACTTCTCGTGTTCTCGTTCCTCTCCATGAACCTGAAGGGCAGCTGTCGACGAAAGGTTTCGTCAATTGGCGGACCGTTCTCCCCGTTGCCGATATGACGGATTGGAAGAAGAAAAAACGTCGTCGGACAATATTGAAAATTCGCGCCGACTGTAAGACGCCTCTCACGACGCGATTTTCGATGTTGACAACTGTGTAATGAAATTAAGCTATTCTCCATAGTTAAAGCAGAACGGTCGGTCTGAAAGTTGCTTTCCATACCGATGAAATTTTAACATTTAGAAAGTAAATATAAAAAATTAATATTAATATCTTACAATTTTGATAATTTTAATAATTCTTGTACTCAACTTTGATTTACTTTGATTTACTTCAGAGTCATATCTCTAAATTACGCATTTACAAGTAAATAGCAGATCTAACTATAATAAAATAATGCCCAAATTATTTATTCTTTTCAAACACCAAATCGCCAATAAAAACTCAATAAACTAACTTTACCGACTTGATCCTCCAGTAAAATCTCCATTTCCCAAAACTCCTCTCATTACCATCTCCCAGACCAGGGAATTAGTTTTTCCCACTGAAACGCGTCGGCCTGAAACGAATCCATTTGTCTAAATCCGGTAAATAAAGGTGGAACGTTGTACGCATAATCAGATAAGCGCTTGTAATTAAATGAAGTCGCGGGCACCCTTCGGCGTGCTTTCAAATCAGCATGTATATTTGTATGCACTTGCACTCATGGTGAAAACGAGTTCTAAACGATAGGTAATTTGAACGAGATCGTGCTCCCCCCGCACAAACACCAGCACAATCCTCGAAACGCGCCCGCGCGCGTCTATTATAAGGGCAGCGCGCATAAAAGCGAGTGGCTCGGGCGGCCTGCTATGTAAGTAATATAGGGGTTCTTGGGCGACCCTTGCGAGGGTCGCGGTGCATGAATTCCCGGGGTCCCGCCAAAACTGCTTTACATTGCATAAGTAACGCCATCAACTGTCTCCTCCCTCCACGTCGTCAGCGCCACTTCATTCTTGCTCCACTGTAAACTACGCTTATTTGCCCTGCCGAGTAAAGCGGTATATTCGACTATTTGTCGAACCTGCGCCAGTACAAGGCTGACGCTGCGGAAGGCCTGTCAGCGAGGTCGGACAGCGCTCCCAGGCGTGTCTTAATATTTTCAGGTTAAGACGTGGCGCAGTGTGTCTGCAAATTTGAGATGGGAGGAATGATAAATAGAAGCCGGGGGGAGTGATAAATGGTCGAATGTGAATGGAGGAGGCCGCGTTTTTGGCAGTCAGTCATTCGTCGACTTTTATATTCGATTCCGTTTAAAGCGTCGAATCATTGAAATTTATAGAACGTGTCCGGTGAATGAGCAGACGGACTGGAACATGTTTCAGCGTCGTCGCGCGAGAGGAGGCCGGAATCGTGAGGATTGCCTGTTTTGAGTGGAGGGTGGACGGAGCTGAGTCTTTATTAGGAGGAAGTGATTTGTATTTCTATTATCGGCTATGTTGGAACAGATCCATTGTCGCGGAGTAGCCGTGAAAAATGTTTTGAATTGGAATTTTTTCGGTCGTGACAGTGGCGAGTTGATGTTGCGCGTGAGAATATCTGGACGATAATTAGGGGATTAGGAGATTGTTCAAACAATTTGAGTGAGTAGAGGTTTTTTGTGTAGAATGTTTTTAGAGAGAAGTGTTCTTTGAGGATGTGCTATTTTGATCAGGGTTCGAATCAGTTTGAAGACAGTTAAATATAAAGAACTGGTTTGGGGTGTCTACATAAATATTTACACATAAGAGACGTTCAATGTCAATTTCTGTGTCATAGGTTTTGTTCCACTGTACAATACTATACAGTATGGAACAACATCAGTGGAAATGCATCGATTCGATCAATGAAAAATCATCAATTCCACAGCAATGTTACTTTATTCGTCTTCCTTAGACATTAGTGTATCAAGGAGGAAGGATACTGCAACATTAGCATTCCACTGTTGCAAGTTGTATCATACAAATATTTAGTATGCACTTGCTTAATTTCACTTATTCTGAAAATGAAAATTATTCAAATTATATAAAATATATAAATGCAAACTGCAAAAACAATAGATTCAAAATTCTCATTATTTACTTTCCTGTCTCCAAAATATTTTTCATGAATTACATCAGCTTTCTATTATACATTCCCTTCATCAAATTCAGAACCTCGAGAAACCTCTCTCTCTCTCTTACTCGCGTTTCCCGAATTCACACGAGCAATCTCGTTGTCACTCTCGCATTTTTCCTTCCTCGGGCGTCGGTCCCGTAGTCGTGTTATCCGCATGCCCGTTTCCCTGTTTGTTAAAGACGTCAAATCAATCAAACGTCGAAAGTGGCGGTCTGATGTTTAAGTGTTACGTTTGGAAACAATATACGTCAGTAAAAGAAGAATAAAGCCATAGACGAGGATGTAGCGTGTAAACAAGTTTTGAACAAATCGATTCGACCTCAGGCGGTGAAGACCAAGCCACAGCGCAGACTGACTGACAGACAGTCTTTCCGCTTTCTGGCAACGGACTTGAGTGACAGACCGTACAACAGTCGGCCTGCCTCCTCGACAACCTAATACCCACCTACGGGGCACCGGATAACCGCCTTTCGCGCTCGCAAGCCGTTGCTGTGAACGACGTTCTGCATGCGAAACGTAGCCTCACGGCGAGTCTCGTTTCGCCAGAGAGACGTGTTAATCAAAATGTTAGACAAGCCACTTACATGGGGTCATGACGTTTCCATTTAGGCTGCGGTGATGCGCTGGCAGTCACGACTGCCGCTTCAACAAACACACCACTCCAGCACACATGCGCACAGTTTCAATTTCGGGTCATTTGGTCCCGAATTTTTCAATGAAATCGCCCAGAATAATTAAACCGTTATTCAATTCCTGAAAAAGAGAAAATAAATACTTACAAGATTTTATAAACGAAGCTCTTAAAACCTGTTAAAAATGACGGTTATGAGCGAATATGAAGATACCTATCCGTACTCAGAGATTTCATCATATATCCTGTCTTTGCGTGATTAATTATGGAAAATCATTCGCGTTTCTATTCGAATACCCATTAAGGTGATAGTGGATTGATCATTATATATTCCAATAGAAACTGTAACATTTTCTTATGTAACCGGAATTTATTCGCCATAACTGAAATAGTATATCCGTTTCTATTATTCATACCTAGAAATGCTTACACCCCTTCTTCGTTAACAAATAGTGCATTTGAAATCGCTCGAAGTGAAAGCAAGTCGAATTTCAATTTCAAAATGGCGCTCTCATCTATCCTCGAGAGGCTCTGCGCAACGCACTGCAACGTTTGACGTGTTTGATAGGAAACACGTTGCGTTCGGTTTTCCATCGGGGTCGAAAAAGTCCGCAAAAACGCGCGGCAAAAAGGACGAACGTGCCGGCAAGAGTTTGAGATCAAACGAACGCCCGGAGGTATGCATCCCGAGAAACTTTGGCGTACAGACAGTAGCAAAACAAGCCTGAGCCTTCGGGTCTCTGTATATTTGCGAAAGCGGCGCAGTTGTTTTCGGTGTGGCGCAATGTCGCGGCAACGAGTGTTTGTCAAATGTTTGATCGAAATGTTCATCATTTTCGCGAGCACGTTGTCGGAGCAGAAATTAAATGCGATTTCGGATTGACGATACGCACGTGTGGGTGTGCTGGACTCGCGTGTGTGCGAGCGTGAACGCCCATCTCATCGACCGAAACGTGATTCTACGTGCTCAAGCCACGAGTGCTTAAAATGTTAACAGTTAATTATAATCAAGGTATTGGTATCCAGCGTCGCGCTGACAATGTTACGGCTCGGCGGGATTCGTGTCTTCGGATCAATTTTGCGCAACACGATTGCTTTGCGCTGAAAACCGTCATCGCGCGCATCGAGTGTTATTTCGGGGCGGACAAAGGACGAAAATAATTGCGTCGCTTGTTATCTCAAATAATACGGCTTTTCGTCGACGAAAGTCGTATAATTAGTTCGGTAAATTTTGTTTGCCGCGCAACATTTTTCGTCCGATGACACGCTTCCTGAATGGAATTCCTATTGGGCCGAACAACCATTGAAAGGTTCAATTAACGACGCGCCACGTCACGACCGTTGCGCTTCAAATAACAGTCGCGATGAATAGAGCGAGCAAGTTTGATCTGAATGAGTCTCAAACGACGTTGATCGCACGTCAAACATTCGCGGACTCCAAAGCGCTTAATTAAGTTGCAGGCGCGTCAGTAGATTGGCATGGACTCTGACGCGCGGAATTGATGTCTCACACATAACGTACTTATTAATATTTACTTTTAGACGTTGGAATGCCGCGACATGGAACCCGACGCGCGATTCATTATGCGCCGTGTTAGATGATTCGGCATTTGCGTTATCGGGATTTTACGTTTAACGGAAGCTGTGCGGCCAAAAGTCACTCATTGGGTCGTGACAGACGGTTGTTTTGAATGGAGATGTTTCAATCATTTTAGATGTCGAGAAACTGAGTCCGAGAATTTGGGCGTCTGGCGATTTGATATTGATTTTCATTTTTTTTCTGATTTAGTTGCTGGACAATTGGATGAGCTTACGAAAAAATTATGTTTGAAGCAGTAGCCAACATAATAGGAGAAAATAATTCTACAGTAGGCTAATTTCTGGAAGTTGAGTCGACTGTATACGATTTATTGCCCAATTCAACCAAAACGTCGACTTTTAAGCATCCATATCTTTGCAATTAATGGTTCAATTTGGATGAAATTTTGGGTGCACTCAGTTTTATGGGGTCTATCCGATTGTGAAGTCAAAAGATATATTTACCGTGTCTCTTGTCGCCAATATGCACATTTGTTCAGTCTGGATAAGAGACTGTAGTGTCTTCGACGTTTACACTTTTTGTACTTGGCCAAAGAGACTCTCCCTAGTACAAATTGTGATGATGATCAGGTAAGAGCCTTATCTGGATGCCACATAACCTGATCAGAAACTCATCAGGCATACACATCAGGCCCTTATCACCGATGTAACTGTAGGGATCTATATGATAAGGAAACCTGATCAGGCTTTCAATGTGCCGAAAAAAATACAATGACTGAGACGAGAATTGAACGCTTGATGCTCGGTTCGCAGTCTGACTGACTTGTCCCCGAGCTGTTGGAACGTTTGATACATGAGTCATCAATATGCTTATCATATTACCATAATATGATGTGGCTTGCCTTATCATAACCTGATCAGGACCTGATAAGGTTAGCCTTATCAAATGATGTGGTTTCCTGAC